>JAPYXV010003682.1:0-12033 GCA_028533065.1 Trachops cirrhosus
GTGGGTGGGAGAGGGTGTTCAGGGTGGAGGGGAATGAAGGGGGGATAATGGGACAACTGTAATAGCATAATCAATAAAATATATTTAAAAAATAATAATAATATTCAAATCATTGGAATGGTTTCTCTACTGAGCATTTAGAATTTTGTGTTAGGTTCTGGGTACTAATAGAAACTAATGGGCATCTGGAGAAAGGTATGAGGGAGAACAGAGTTGCTCAAAAAATCATAGAGAAATAAATTTTGAGAGGTCATAAAATGATACAAGGAACTGCACAAAATTTTCAGGCTTGATCAGAGATAAAGCAGTAATGTAGTGTAAATGTTTTATGGACAGCTCTTCAAAAAAAGAGAACAATGTCTCCATTTTTAGTATTCATTAATTTCTATCATATAATGCTTCCACCCATGGCCAATTTTGAGCTATCAGTATGGTATTACTAAATGCAGGGTTGGGAAGAAATATGCAATACTACAACAATATATAGTATTTCTATCATGCAGCTCTAAGAGTAATTAACCTCAATCACAGATTATGTAAAATAATGAGGAAGTGATTAGCTTTTATCTTTTTAAAAATAATTTAAGTTTGTATAATTTAATTTTTAATAATAGCTAGTTCAACAACCTGTTTGCAAACCTCCTGAAAATTTAGAAATTAGCTATTGTTATCTGATATAAGCCAGCTCCAGCAAGCCACTAGAATAATAGAAGATATGATTTCTTTAAGTATATGAAGACACACATGGAAAAGGATAAGACATTAGTATTTTATTACAGATTGGCTATTTGGGGTAATAAATTTTCACTGAAAGTAAGTAGGAGACACTTTTTACTGAAAATGTCCAAGAAGAGGCTGAATGACCTTACATAGCGATTTTGTGGAAGGCATCCAGAACTTCTGTGGTTAGACCTACATGATGCCTTCCAACTCTGAGGTTTAAATGAGTTTTGTTTTTGTTTTTGTTTTATCAGATATCTGCTTTTATAGGTTCTTGATTCATGATTTCAAATCAAGCATGCCGCGGGTGGGGAAAGCCATATTTACAGATTGTTTTTTTTTTTTGCAGAGTTCTTTAAAATAGACACCAGAAATGGGGAAAAAAATGCCAGATTTCAGGGTTTCGTGTATCTAGGTTTTGATAGAAAATGGAGAGGCATCCATAAATGAGTTAACTAAAAATAAAGTTGTCACGAGTAATTTGAATATGCATGCACTTTATATCAAACTTCTTTGTGATTTCCAGAGTATTTTAGTCCTATTTAGAGATTCGGCTTTGAAAGACTTGAGATAATAAAGATTAACAAAAAAAGAATGAGTACAATCAAAATGGAGAAGTGGAGCTCTGGGTGGTAGGCTCCTAACCAACCACAGAAAACACAACCGATAAAGGTCCTAAGGACAGTTTTGTATGCTTGATGCATTTTGACATTTAACTGTCAATCAGATGTCAATACTTTAATTTGTCAAAACAAGTTATATATCCATATATTTTTATGACACTGGTTTATATCTCCCTTTTATCAAATTTTTAAAAGATTAAGTTCCAATCTGCTAGTCTCAAAGCAAATTTTTGTTAAATAAATTAACACTAGGATTAAAAATATATTGTTACTCAAGCTGAGATAATAATTAGAATAATGAAACTGGTATTTTAGGCCATACATTTTCATTACAAGAAAGTCTTCAGACAATTTCCACAAAATATAGCAGAGGAGAGTGCATGAGCACCCTGGGGAGGCACTAAAGGGACAACCCAAATTATTTTGAAGACTTATGTCTTATATTTTTTTAAATAAACTGAGGTTCCTAAGGGTTATTATATTTTATATTTTAATCAGTTCAAAAATGTGATTTTTACTTTATAATATATCCATACTTATAATAATTTTTAAATGTTTTCTCCAATATTTCTAGGATTATTGTCAATAGAAGAAGATGAACCATGTGTATCCCACAGTTTCAGATGTACTCTGGCTGGCATAACACTCTGTATCCCAGGGGTTATGCATGCTCCAGTTTAAGACACAGACCTCCGAGACTGATGTGCCATCTCTTTGCCTGTATACTCATTTGCATACTCACAGTGTAGTTTCATGTGTATTTGGCATGTTCATAAACACTTCACTTATTGAAAATGACTAGGCTAAACTATCTGGAGGTCATAAGATTGAAAAAGACCTTGTTTTAGTCTCTGGCCTACAAAGATAACCACATTTAAATTAATTGTTATGAAACACAGATTGTTCCAAAAGCTCTGCAATACAAGAATTCCATAAATGATGTTGGGAACTCATCCCACTTTAATGTCAAGAATTTTCTTATTCAATATAGTCAAAATGCATTTTAACTCTACATGTCTTGGGACACCAAAAAATCCAAATCATTTAATTTTTACAAAGGCACTTGAACTAAGAGCCATAGCTATATCCTACATGATGGCAATAATTTTATTAGAATGTCTCTAGAATATACATTTAATCAAGAGTGAAATTAAAATATCGGTTTAAATTTCTGTTGTGTTTGAAGTTTATATTTAACCTTAAATATTCTTTCCTGTTGCCAAGTTAGAATGGAGTTTTTATCTTACAAAACTAAACTAAAATTACGCTATGTTAGTAGATCAAATAAACAGGAAGGTAAAGACATATCTACTCTTCTTATAGAAAAAAATAAAGAAAATCTGCTCTGTTTGCAAAAATGGAGTGTCATCTCTGGGCTGGCAAGACTAAATCTGTACTTCTTTATCACACAGAATCTAAAAAGTGCAAATATTCAACCAATGAGTAAGTAATGCTTACAGTGATTTTCATACATGCCAGTGATTAACAGACTGAGGAAACACGAGGGTAGAAGAAAGTGTTAATTCAAGATGCAGGCAATAATTTTAAAATGAGAATAATTGGTATATTAGCATTATTCTTGAGACCATCACAAACATAAAATAAAAGAGGCAAAAAGATAGTTTAGAATTTTAAAAGCACAGCTACCAAAATTTAAATCCCGGTATAAGAGCTAAGTAAGCATTGGCATGCAAAAGGCACAGAGAAAAACTATGAAAGAAATACTTAAGGAAAGATTCCCATAGACACAGATATGAAGCACAGATATATATTTTGTTTTATTCTTTGCAATATAACTTGAAATTTAACTGCATGCCATTTAGATTAGCGTTGTTTAAATAAAGATAAATGTGTCTTTAATTTTTAGAAACAGAATTTGTGGTCCTATACTAATCCCTGTTCCTAAGAACGTCTTTATTTAAATGGGCAAATATATGACTTCCTATTACCATCCACAGGTAACAGTTGTCCATTAGTAGCTTTCATGTAATGATTTCCTTCTTTGTGCTTCACAAATATTGTGTTAGAGTAGAAAGTTAGTTAAATACTAACAAAGAGTAGGAAGCGAATGGAACCAGTTATCTGATTAAGCCTGATTAGCATGGAAAAAAAAAACCCCAGCTTTACAGCCACCTGGGGGAGTAACCAACATTGTTCACCAAACAGAGCAAAACATCTGACTAGGCAGGAAGGGCATCCAGAAGAGTCCCCCCCAACTAACAAGGGGGGAAGGGGAGGGAGAAAATGAAAAAACAAGGAAAAGCCTTTTACTATGTGCATGCTCAGTTGAACCCAAATGGTGAAGCAGAAAAACAAGGAGGCCAGTGCAGTAAGGGGCAAAATGGTGACCATAAAAGGGGGAGGGGCACTGGCATGGGAAAATCTGAGAAAAAGATCTAGTACAGGAAAGGCATAGGCCTCAAAAAATCCAAGGAAGAGATTGGATAGTTTGCGAGAAAACCTGCTCTTTCCGGAAACCCAAGAAAATATATGGAAGTTTAACAAAGACCTCAGGGCATCCACTACCCTCTGACCTGCCCTGTATCTCCTCTCTGAGAGTGCACTATTGCTTTTCCCTCTGATAAATCGTGCCATTATTGCTTAAAACTTCTGTGTGAGTGTCCTGAAATTTTTTTCCCATGACACCACAGAAGGATCTCTTTCCTCTTGTCACATTGTGATGTCCACTTTATAGATGAGAAAGCTGAAGCTAGAGGGATTGTAGATTGTAGAGACCATAGAGGTAAAGAATAAGTGGCCTTTAGGATTTGAATCCAAGATTTATCCAGCACTTAAGCTATTTCTCTAATACTCTCATATTTTTCAAGTATTAGTAAAAGGAAATAAAAAATAACATTGTTTTTCACACAGCTTTGGTTTAAGCTGTACTAATACAATTATAGAGAAAAACATTCCAGGAAGGAGGCAAAATGTATATGATTATATTTTAAATGTGAAGCTAAGATGTATAACTATTGTTCTCCAGACCTACGGACACAAAGATATTTTTATTTGTTTTGCTCTTAGTGTCTTTTTAAATATCTGATATACTAAGTACCATAATGTCTAACTTATTTTAAACTGTTTTTTATACTAGATTCATTTTGAGAATCAGACAGGAAAGCTTTTTAAACTCAAATTAGTTAAATACAGGTCCCAGATTATGTCTAGTGTTACATCTAAATTTTAGCAGTTTACATTTGAATAGCACTTTAGAGAATACAGCAGCATTTTCAAAATGCATTTGTTCCACAGAATATCTTTGCAACAAGAGTGTTGGGTGCAGGGAGTGGAATAAGTTCAGGAAACATAGTAACATGTGTCTTCCCCCGCAGTCACAAAACATACAAGCATTTTATAGATCAGGAGGTCTTTCAATGAAGAAACATATTTCCTTCTTTAACTTGACATTTCTCAAATGGAAGCAGCAAAGGAAAAATGCTTTCCCCTTAGTAACATCTATTAACATCCACCTGAAATAGTGTTGGAAAATATTATCTTACTTAGTTTTCAAACAAATCCTGTGAAGGGGACAACCTCATCTCCACTTTTGAGAGACCTATTAAGGGCACCGGGCTAATAAGTAGCAGAGCAAGAATTTGCACTCAAATCTTCACACTATGTCCAGAGATCTTTTTTTTTTCTCTTTTCACGAGGCTACAGTACCTTCCTGCTCCATTTATTTTTAACCCAAGTGTCCCATGCTGAAGGAAATTGCTTGTGCTGCCACTTCATGCAGCACTTTAGGATTCTGCTCCAATTTTAAGAGAGAATTCTTGATAACAGAATTGCTGTGTTAAGTATTTGTTTAAAGCTAAAGCAGAAAACCACTCATGAGTAACACAGGCAGTTAAATGGTACCATCTGGAGCAAAAGGCGTCTGTAAGTACCCTTATTTAAGAACCAGTTTACAAATAACTCCAGACCCATGGAATTAAGCAGTTAGCTCCTTTGTAATGTATAACAGCATTCAGGGAAAATAGTTTGCTTCATTGCTTTTGAATCTTTAGACAAAAAAATACCAGGATCTCTTTGGCTCTTTCCTTAGAAATACCAAGATGAGGATCTCTTAAATCAATAACATCAAAAGTAACATATAATCCAGTTCCTGTTCTCCACTTTAGTAGACACAGACAAGAAAGAAATTTTCACATTTAGAAGAAGAGCAAGAAGATTAAACTTATTTAGGGTACAGCTCAAGAAAGAAAGAAATGCATTTTTTGAAAAACAAAAGGAGTCAAGTTATAACAAATAGAATTATCATGTGAATTAGACATAGTTTCTAGTCATTATTTGTTGTAAATTATGTTTTTACTTCATATTTGAGTCCCCATAGCTTCAGCAAAGTCAGATTTTATACTGTGTATAGCATATCATGTGTGCTCAAGAAATATTTGTAAAATAAGTCTCCATACAAATAAAGATAGAGACATAGTAATAGATACAAAAAGGAGTACGACCAAAGAGTGTTTCATTAAGGAAGGTAATGCAAAGCAATTCTCAGACCAGTGAAGCCATAGCTGCTTAGGGCAGTGTTTTCATATCTTAAAATGGTAATGTCTGTACTGCACGCTGCACTGTAAGGTAAACAGATACTGCTCAGACCAAAGGAGACTGGCGGTTGGTGGGGTTTCCTCTGGCTGCTGCTTGGCTGGGTAGGCCACACCCAGGCCTGGGGGATCCAAATCTCTGCAAGCTGTGCCAGAGAAACTAAACTCCTCTTCATTTAGGGTCTATCCTTTCATCGAAAGCAACTTTTTTGGTATAAACTTACTTGTATTTCTCCCTCAAGTCAGCAATGAACAAGTGCATCAATATGAAGGACCTTAGGCTCACTCGCAGAACCCCAGGGACACCTGTGTCTGTCTATATTCATCACAAAACGTTTTGTTTCTCTGTGCACAAAAACAAGGTAAGGCCAAATTATATTTGAAAATGTATAATATCATTGTTAAATTATACTGAAATTACACACATACACTCAGTCTGTAAAAAGAAAAATCTGAAGATCCAAAAAACCATTTATAATTTTTTTATGAATTTATGTTTTACTATCACACTATCCCCAAGAGTAATGTAAATCTAATACTCTAACCTCACATTCTTCACAGAAGAGGACTTCATCAGTGTCTCTGGGAGCTGAAGGAGGTGAGGTGGTGGGCAGAGGTACTTATG
Organism: Trachops cirrhosus; assembly: GCA_028533065.1. Taxonomy (NCBI): domain Eukaryota; kingdom Metazoa; phylum Chordata; class Mammalia; order Chiroptera; family Phyllostomidae; genus Trachops; species Trachops cirrhosus. Next base: position 6,519 of record JAPYXV010003682.1, read on the forward strand.
AGAACTTCAGGACAGTATAGAGCTGTTAGTACTGTGGAGCAAATGAACAAACCATTCAGGAAGATATATTTCATATATGAACATGGAAAATAATACTGAATATTAGATTGCTCCTCAGTCTCTTACCTTCGTGGATAAATAATCCAAGTGTCTCTTGTCTTTTCTTTTAATAGTTAATTTGTAAGATTAAATATAAAATATTATATATTATATTTCATCAATAATTATTTAGCTGGAAGTGCATTTTTATTGTAAAAACAGCTGTCTGGTATTGCTACTTAAGTGTATTTTCATAAATATTGCTCTGTATGGTGTGTGTATATCTGATATGTATATATTTGAGAAGATATTCACTCTACTAACATGCCTTCAAACATGCTTTAGAATGGCTATCAATCTAAGTCCATTTTCTTTTAAAATTCTTAGAGGAAAGAGCAGTCTTTTCTTTTCCACACTCAACTCCTTTCTAGTTTCCCTTTTCTGATCCCCTTGCCCCTTGAAAACCTCCAGTCCCTATGCACAAATAACATAAAGGCCTTTTCAACTCTTTTTTATTATTATTGTTTTCATTTTCTATTTACTAAAGGTAGTTGTAAAAGACTAGAAACAAGGATAGAAACATTTTAGTTTTATAAATTTCATCTTTTCTCCTCAGGCCTTGTCCTGTTACTAGGTTTTTATGCTATCCTATGTAAATACAATTATTTAAATCCAATTAATAGAATGAAAGGAACACAGGAGGAAGGGTTAAGGGGTCAATTGCAGTTTAAAACATAGTGACAAAATAGTCTGGAATAGCTAAGCAACTCAGCTTTACCCCATTTCCTCTGCTCTATTTCTGGGAATGTGTTCCATCAAATTTCCTGCCCACCTTAGAGGACCCAAGGGAATCTGAAATGCTGACAGCTAATTTGGGAGCAAGAAAAGGGTGGATTGGGAAAAATTCCCCGAAGCCTAGTTTCATCAAACATTCTTCATGTTCAGTAGTGGTGCCTCAGTGATTAGGTGTCCCTAGGTGACTTTTCCATGACACCATTACTGTACTTTTAACTTTTTCAGAGTGCTTTCACTTTTTTTTTCATCTCTTGGTTTCACATCTCTTTGGGCACCTGGAGTGACTATACTGTATTTTGTGCTTCTAACTTACACAAACCTTTCTACCTTTCTATTTTGGTATCATTTAAGACATCCATTGTATGTTGACACATTTTGGCAATTCAGGCAAAGAAAAACAAAGCATTCACTAAATATATTTGCAAATAGGTACAATAAGCTAGCTTTGCATCAGCTACTAGTAATCAAAAGGTTTAATTTACAGAGTGAGTAACTATATAATGCAGTCTTTAAATATGGAAATGAAAAAAACACTCTAAAAATTGAAAGCAACTTAAGCATCTTTTTTTCTTGTTTTGCATAAATTTCTTAGAAGCTTTCATAAACTAATTTTTCTTCCTCAAGTAATTGCATTTAAAAGAAACCTGCAAAATGCCAAGTAATTGATCTGTATAGGCTTAAATAAAAACAACTTACACCTCTTCACCATGATGGGGGGGTTGTAAACATGAAGCAATTATTATACCAGGAAGGATGATGTCAATGAGCAGACTTTCTGATGTTCTTGCAATTTGCTTTTATAGAATGATATATACATTAAACTATTCAATTTTTGATTGTGAAGGTTAATTGAGTTTGACTTGACATTTTCAGTTCTAACACTAAGTCAAATTTTAGTATTAAGTTATAAAATAGAGTTCTAAATTTTAACTTGCAAATTAACTTTATAAAATAAAAATAATGTCATGACCAGTGTCTGATTCCTCTAGTGAACATATAATGTCCACAAAAGTGTGGGAAAATGTGCAAATATACACATACAGACATACACATACATACACACACACCTGATTTAGAAGTCCTTATGTAATTTTGTGAGTGGAGAAGGGGGTAATTCAAACAATATAGTTTCTAAATTATGTCTGGTTTAAACTAAAATTAAAATTCATTTGTAAAGCCTGAGTCTTCTCAATTTCTGTGAAGAAGATACATTCATATTACTTAATAGAAATCACTTATTTAACACTTATTGTGTGCCAAGATCTGCACTAAGTATTTTAAGTGTAAAAGCTCTTTTGATTATCTCGGATAGTGAATGAGATGTGCTCTATCATTGTGCTTACTGTAGAGATGAAAAACCAAGGCCCAGAGAGTTTCAGGGATTCAAACCTTGTCAGGTTCACAGACTACACCCTGAACACTACCCAATGCATCCTGTCTCTAGGTGTGCATTAGAGGCATGTTTTATGGCAGAAGTGTTTCATGTAGTTGAAAGATTGAGGATACCTGATTATCTACATGGTAGACGAAGGCCAGAGTAGGATTCAGGGAGGCTGAGAAGTTGTCATCTGTCTTATTCACTTGTTTTCCTATCACCTAGATCTAGAAGACTACAGTAACTACAGAGGCATTTAGTCAATGTAGGTGAATGAATAAAGTCCACAAAATAATCATTGGTGCCTCTTGTTGGAGTGCAAGTCCCAAGTTTTTAGTAATAGCCATGCTGGTTTCACTGATGATAAAAACAGAAATTATCAGTTCATTTTACAAATATAAATACCTGGGCTAGCTAAATAAAAAAGAACAGAAAGGACAAAGAAAAATTGCAAAGGGTGTGCTTGTGCCTCAGTATGCTGATCAAAGCTTCCCTCTGGGTCTAAAATTCTAGAATTTTATAGAGGATAAAATAAGATCGACTTTTCTCTCAATTCACTCTCTCCTCTCCCTTTTATCTTCCCTTGACACCAGCCATGCTTTTTGGGACTAAATAACTCATATCTTGTTTCTCTCTTTTTGTTGTTGTTTTTCCCTAGAAGTGGAAAGCAATAAAAATCCTAAGTGTTCCATTTATTCAGACATGTAACAAAAATATCTATTTCATCTTTCTTTAATTCTCTCACATTCCCATTTTTAACTCATAATCAAACCACTTTATTGAGAAAATAGATGTAATCAGACAACATAACCCCATTTTTACAGCTTCGCCAGCCCAACCACCAGTGTCCCCATGTATCTGGCCTCCTCCCTGTCTTTCCTCCTGCTGAGTAAGAGCCTCTTATTAATAGACTTCATTCTGCTTGCCTATTTAAAGACAATTGTCTTGAAATTATCCCTTTGATCTCATGCATCATTAATTCCCCTCTCACTCTAAAATCATTTCCACTAGTATACAAACAAGCCTTAACTGTACCCATTTAAAAAAAAAAAAACTTCACTTGACCCTATGCCTACTCCTTTACCACAACAAAACTTCTTGATTGAGTACATCAAGAAATCTCAACTCTTTCATCTCCCATTCTTTCAACTCTCATCTCTCACATCACTAACATGTTTGACAAGATTAAAACTTTTTAGAACTCCTATTGCACTTGGAAAAAAGTTCAAATTCCTTACCATGATTTACAATATTTCAAAGAACCTGGCTCTTACTTACCTCTCCCCACAGCCTCCTCACCAAGTCCCACTCACTATGCTCTGCACACATTCACTTCCTTCTGTCCATTCAAGAGCCAAGTTCTCCCCTACATTAGGGCCAATACCCGCGCCTGTTTTTCATGGAACACTTAACTCACTGTCTGTCAAATAGCTAGTTACTCCTTGTTCAGGTCATATAAAATATCGTCTCTTTAGGACTCTTTCCTGCCCTGATCTCACCCTATGAGTGGCTTGTATTAATTATCTATAGTTATATAACAAATCACCCCAAAATGCAGTGGTTTAAATATCAATGATATCTATCAATATCATTCATTTCTCTTACCATTTATGTTAGCACTTTAGAAAAGACTCGGTTGGCTGTTCTAGCTTGGGACCTTGAAGTTGCAATCACATGTCATCTGGGGCTACAGTCATCTGCAGGCCTCATTGAGGCTCCTGATCCTCCACTAGGGGGGCTCACTCACATGGTAGCAAGTCGATGTGGGTAGGTTGTTCCTCTCCAGGTGGATTTCTCCAGGAAACTGTTTGTGTGTCTTCATAATACAGAGTGTAGTCTTCCTCAGAACAAGCAGTCCAAGATATCAAGGCTGAAACTGCAATGCTTTCAAAGGCATGGCCTCAGAAATTACACCATTTTCTATTGGTATTATTGACTAGCCATAATTAAATATGGGAAAGGTGTGTACAAGGATGTGAATACTGGGAGGTCATTTTTGGAGCTTGCTTTGTTTTGTTGTTGTCTTTTAACTTAAATTTTGTCATCCTCTCCATTAGAACAAGGATTCTTTGGTAGTCTACTAAGTTCAAAAGTGACAGAATATAGTGGTATATCTTGATTAACACTTATTCCAATTCATAGCATGCAGAGGCCGGGAGAATAAGAAAAATCAGTATTTCCCAGATTCTCTTCCGGCTAAGTCTCAAGACATGATTTAGGTTTACCCATGCAGGTATACTGGTATGAATTCCTAATTCAGAATCTAGTCACAAGTAAAAACAGGCAGATAAGATCAATATTACTGATCATCATATTACTGTTATAGTTTCTGACAGACATGGCTATTGCAAAGCAAGTAGTTATAAGAGCAGCTTCCTGATTCAGCAAATTTCTGGTTATAGCAGAAGTGACAGCTCTCTGTGTGCTCCTTTTCTGTGGTACAGTTTTGGGAGTTGTCATAGCATTCACACTGAGTCTCTTTTTCAGCTTTCCCAATGATTTAGGAGCTACCATTATCTTTCTATACATCACTTTCTGCTTTCATTAGCTGGAGTTCTGTTTGTCTATAACTAAAAACCCTGACCATCTTGAGTTGAATTAGCTGTATCAGCCCAAATACTACCTAGGCAGTCCCAGATGTGTGTGTGTGTGTGTGTGTGTGTGCATGTCTTGCATAAAAATGACTATATCATAACACCTATCTCATCTGTAAAGAGCAGTGCCTATAGGAACTTTCATCCCCTCCTTTTCTCTCTGTTGTGGCTTTGACATTTCTGTCTTGATTCTCTTTTCTATTCCATTCAACTAATACTTCCTATGACTGTCTGTTATGCCCAATTTTCTTGTTTTCTTTTTTGTGTTCCACTCAACTAATAATTCTTGTCTCTCTCTCTCAAGCCCAAATGAACCCAATAATAGGAAAGTTAATGGTAACAAGGAAGACAACGTTTAACAACTGTGTCCATTTAACACAGCCCATTCCCTAAGTTCTAGTGCACAGTTTTCATCTGGAAAGGGATGACATCCCAAGCTCAGACACTTGTCCTGCTTTCCTTTTTTCTCACCCCAAAATACTGAATTTTTTCTCTGATGTAATAAGATTTCCAGGAAGGTATCAGTCTTGTTCTGAAATATAAACTCATCTAACTTCAGTACTCAAAAGTTATCATTAGCATTCATATGTTCAAAGATAGATTTAAATGGAAAAAAGTAGACCTAAAATTTAGGAATCTGTGTTTTTCGGGGAGAGGTATAAGTAAAAAGAATAATATAAACAGCAAAAATTTTTACATGATTTCCACTTCC
>JAPYXV010003683.1:0-12030 GCA_028533065.1 Trachops cirrhosus
GAGATCATATGGTATTTGTCTTTCACTGCCTGGCTTATTTCACTTAGCATAATGCTTTCCAGCTCCATCCATGCTGTTGCAAAGGGTATGAGCTCCTTCTTTCTTTTGGCTGCATAGAATTCCATTGTGTAAATGTACCATAGTTCTTTGATCCATTCATTTACTGATGGGCACCTAGGTTGTTTCTAGCACTTAGCTATTGTAAATTGTGCTGGTATGAACATTGGGGTGCATAGGTTATTTTGGATTGATATTGCCATTTACGTTTGTACCTTAGGAACAAGATCCAAGCTGAAGAACTCCTTTTTGTCTTATTGAGTATTTCACATCCTGCTTTCTACTGACAATGAATCAAACAGGGTTGTGTTTGAACAAATAATTGTACTTGTCTCTTATGAGCTCTAACTTCCTGGTACTAAAGCCTGCATGAAGAAAACAGAATTATTTGGGCTATTTTTAGAGAAGGGAGCTGGATTGCCTCTCTCTCTCTCTCTCCTTTTATTTTTTTTTCCTTGGGAAGAACTTAAAACTCAGTAAACTTTGGTTAGTTCAACTGAGGCCGTGCAATTTTTTTCTCTGGTGGTGCACCTAGCTGCTGCTTAATTCAGAGTGATTCAAAAGGCAGGGGGGACAATAATGCGAAGTTCATGCTGTTAGGAACGATCACTCTGCTTGAAGACATATGTAGCCACAGAAGGCTGAACAGATCACAGTAGCTTAAGGCGCTGGGAGATGAAAGGGATGGCTTTGCTGATCAGAACCCCAGAGGCTGCTGGCCGCCTGCACACACCCACCTGACCGCTTTCATTAACTGTTCGCCCTTTCTCCCTCCTTCTCTTCCTTCCTTCCTTCCTCCCTCCCTTCCTTCCTTCCTTCCCTCCTTCCTTCCTTCCTTCCTTCCTTCCCTCCTTCTTTCCCTTCCTTCTTTCCTCCTTTTTTTTCTTCTCCCTCCCTTCCTTTAAAAATAATTTATTAGTAAAACACGTGAATTTATGGCAGGAGAAGGAAATGGGAGATGGGAAGATGTGTTGATTCAAACCTCACAGACATGGCTACCATTTCACACACTTGATGCATGAAGCTAACAGATTCTGTTCTTCTCCTGGATTCTGACACTGACCATCATTAAAACAAAATGCTTGTGTGATCGCAGAATGATATGCAGTGTTGTGGGAAGAATCAACACCCTGAATCTGCGGACAGACGTAGGTGCACAGACTGACTCTGACCCTTCAGTATCTGTGGGCATTGGACTTCGCTTTCTGTGGATAATAATCCTACAGATACCAATGGATGTAATCCCTAACTTGGGGACTTTGGAAAGATTAAAGAGCATCATAAGGATTAAGTGCCAAATGTAGTTATTGTATCAAGGGGTGCTGAACAACCTAGTTCCCTTATAGTTTTCATTCATTGCTGCATAACCTCAAGAAAATCATTTAAGCTCTCACTTGGAGTCTCAACTTTAAAAAGGGTTAAGAACATGCACATTAAGGCATTTAAAGGATTGAATTAAGAAACATATTAAATTGCTCATGATTTGTGAGGCACTGCATGCATGTGATGCATGGAGTCGTTACAGAGTTTGTCCGTCTACATAATTTATGTCAGTCAGCAACAGAAAAACGCCCTGTGGACAGTCTATGCATTATATGTCAAACACTGTACTTGGAAATTTTAAAAATATATATGTGCTTTAATTATTACAACTACCATGTGCAGGGTGTAAGATCATTTTTATTGAATGGAAAGTGAAACTGGGTCATTAGTCCTGGGTTAGATGGCAGCTAACGTTTATTCTGCACTTACGACGTGCTGGCCCCTGCTGTAAAGGCTTCAGTGCATTAGTTCATGCATTGTTCTCGCCAACCCTGCAGCATAAGTACAGTTCTCCCCACAGATTAGGAGACTGACTCAAAGGTTCTCAGTCACTAGTCCGAGGGTGACTGATAAACCAGTAAGTGATAAAATAAGAATGCAGGTATTCTGGCTGTAAAGCCTGAAGTCTTTTCCATAATATTATATGACAAAGTGCAAAATTGGTTACAAGAGTTTATTCCTTGTGCTCATAGCCACTTTTTTCACTTGAAGTGAACTCATGAGAATATTTAATAAGATACAATATCATTTCTATTCATTGCATTGTTTCCAAAGACAATGAATACATTATTTGAATAAATCCTGTTGAGAAAAATAGTCCTGTTACCATGGAGATCACCAACTTGCCACCATTAGTAAATATTGATATTTTTTATTGAATGTATCTGGGTGACATTGGTTAATAGAATTATACAGGTTTTGGGTGTACAGTTCTATGATACATCATCTGTATATGGTATTGTGTGCTCCCCACCCCAAATCAAGTCTCCTTCCATCACCACTGATCCCCCCTTTGCCCTCTTCTATCTCCCCTTGGCCTCCTTTCCCTCTTGTAATCACCATACTATTATCTGTGCTTATGAGGGTTTTTTTTCTTTGCTTAATTCCTCCACCTTTATCACCCAGCCACCAAACACCTTCCCCTCTGACAGTTGTTGATTTGCTCTCTGTATCTATGAATTCGTTTCTATTTTGTTCGTTAGTTTATTTTGCTCATTAGATTCCACATATGAGTGAGATAATAGGATACGTGTCTTTCTCTAACTGGCTTATTTCACTCAGCGTAATGTTCTCTGGGTCCATCCATGCTGTTGCAAAAGGTAAGATTGCCTCCTGTTTTATGGCTGAGCTGGATTCCATTGTGTAAATATACCACAGTTCCCTTATTCACTCATCTAAGGATAGACACTTGGGTTGCTTGCAGATCTTGGCTATTGTAAACAGTGCTGCAAACATAGCAGTGTATAGCTTCTTTCAAATAAGTGTTTTGGCTTTCTTTGGACATATTCCCAGTAGTGGAATTGCTGGGTCATAAGTAAGTTCTATTTTTAATTTTTTGAGGTATGTGCATGCTGCTTTCCACAGTGGCTGCCGCACTCTGCACTCCCACCAACAGTGCTCGAGGCTTCCCTTTTCTCCACATTCTTGCCAACCTTTGATACACTACATTAACAAAATGAATAATAAAAACCATGTGATAAAAACCAGATCAATAGATACAGAGAAAGCATTTGATGAAATTCAGCACCCATTTATGATTAAAAATTCTCAGCAAAGTGGGAATAGAGGAAACATACCTCAATGTAATAAAGGACATATATGACAAACCCAGAGCCAATATCATACTCAAAGGGCAAAATCTAAAAGCGTTTCCTTTAAGACCAGGAACAAGACAGGAATGTCTGCTTTCATCACTCTCATTTTGGCACAGTACTGGAAGTCCTAGCCCCATGAATCGTACACGAAGAAATGAAACGCATTCCAATTGGAAAGGAAGAAGTAACACTGTCACTATTTGCAAATGTACGTAAAGAACCTTAAAGATTCCACCAAAAAAGCTATTAGAACTGATAAATTCAGCAAGATACAAAAAAATATCCAGAAATCTGTTGTATTTTTAGATACCAATAATGAACTATCAGAAAGAGAAACTAAGAAAACGATCTCATTCACAATTGCTTCAAAAAGAATAAGACATCACTCAAAAAATTGCATCTGTAATCTGGGTGTACACTCTTATGTATCTATTTATTAATATATATACTCCCATAAAGCTCATCTACTGCTTAATGATTTCTCTCTCCAGGATGCAGTCACCAAAAGACCTTCTAGTCCAAAATCCAAAAATAATTAAAAAGTGACATTAAATCATCACTGCCGTGGACTTGTACTTACAATCTCTGAGAGTCTCTAAAGTGCTACGGGCCCAGAGAGCTAGTGCTTTCCCCACTTTCTACACTTGTACTTCCCAATATATGTTGTGCTTTTTCAGCAAGTATCCCCTAGCCCTTAATAGTATAAGTTAATCTTATCTCTGTCATCTCTACCCAGCATCTCATCAACACCGTAGCTGCTGAAGAATCAGCACAACAGAAATAAAGCAAGACCAAGAGATGACAAAAAGTTGTGAAAACACAAGGAAATGTTTACCTCTGATGTGTGTGTGTATGTTGTATGTATACATAGACTTTATACATATATGCAATTTATATGCATACATAAGCCAATTCATATACATATACAATTAAGAATTAGTGTCAGTTAGAAGAAGAGTATGTATATATTTGTCATAAACATTTAATAGATGAAAACCAAGGCTTTATGATATCAATAATTAATATCATGTAACAAGAGCATGCTCTCCATTTCCTGAAACTGCATTCAGTTTACCAATTTTTCTCTATCACATCCAGGTTTTTCATGGGCTGGAGGTGTCTGAGGATCATTTCTGTGTGCTTCCTGACAGGAGGAGCCCACAGAAGCAACAAGCCTGCTCCTCAGCTGGATGGAAACCCCAGTCCTTCACCAGCACTAGACAAGGAGGCCAGGGCTGTCTAACCGGCAACTCCTGTGTCAGCAAAGGATTACATCAAGCCAGTGGGACATAGTTCATTCTGCTTTTCCCTTTTAGCTACCTCTCCCCCTTTTCCTAGAACAGATTTTCCTCTGGCTTTGAAAGATGCTAATGGAGCGTTATTAGTCCAGGAAGCAAATTGCCCTGGAGAATCGTAATGACTTCTCTGCAGGGTGACATCAAACCAGACCATTTAAGAATAATGGGGTTTTAGTTCCTGTAGAGAGTCGGATTTGGGAGATAAATAGCAAGCGAAAGTCCCATGACATGTAAGAGAGAAAAGAGAGACCAGCTTTTGGACTTCTTTGGTTGCTGAAGTCATGTGTGGGGCCGCCCCAAGCATCTCCTCACGTGGGAGATTTGAAGATGGAGATGAAATATTTAAGGCTGGCTTAAGCTTTTTCCTCAGGCTACTCTCCCACTGGCTTTAGGACATAAAAGACTCCACAGAAAACAAACAAACAAAATACTTCTCTATAAACTGAATGCCTTTATTCTTGTAGCCATTTTTTCTAGAAATCTTTAAACTGGCTGTGTTTTCTACTTTAATACAACAAATGCAAAGAGTTCCACTTAGAGAAGGATTGTTTGGTGTCCAAAATGTGATTATCTTTAAACCATTAGGAAAATCACATTTGAAATTCTTAAGATTCTCTTAATATGTCCTATCAAACAAGGGATGAACTAGTGTGTGCAGCTTTTAGGAAATAATAACAGAGAGTGAAGACTGGTGCACATTTAAGGATCATATCCCCATAGGAATTCTAAGATGGAAAGGTGCTGAGTTAGTGCCTTTGTTGATATAGCCAAGAACAAGATAAAGACGTCAGATCAACGGTCCAGATCCTAGAGGAAAAGAGAGAGTCAGAGAGATGGGGGGAAGGGGGACGGAGGGAGAGGGAGGAGAGAGAAGAAGAAGAGGAAGGGGAGAAGATGGAGGGAGAAAAGGAGAAGAAAAAGGAAGAGGAGGAGGAGGAGCGGAAGAGAAAGAGAAAGAGAGTTAGAGAGAGAATGAACAAAAGGCTTTGAAATAAGACAGACCTGGGCCGATAGCCAAGACACTGCATCTTCTCCATGCCCGGTGTGAGTAGCGGAGGTCTTTGAAGTCCTGCAGACCACCTCACCTGCAATTCCTTGTAATGTACTAACTGCAAGATCTTGTCAAGTCACAGAACGTCTTTGATGTACCATTTTTAATCTGTCAATCTTGAGCATCTATATGAGGATTTAAAAAGATGATGTTTAATATAGCATTTGGCATATGTTAATAAATAATGAGATCTGGCATAGACACTCAGCTTTTTTTAATGGAATGAGTATTATTAAAACTTTTGATATCTATAAATAACTTCTATCCCCCACACATAAAAGTATGTGATATTAGGATTTAACACTATGTCTGTTTGACTTCAAAGTTCAAGTTCTTCTCAGAAGATGCTTCTACAGGTGCTGAGTTTGAGTCTCAGACACATAATCTTTACTTTCTGACCTCTGCAAGTATTTCAGTTTTGTGGAATCATTTGTTTATCTGTAAATAGGAATAGCAAAAGGAAAGTGTCTATCGTTGTTGAGAAATACTTGATAAATCTGTCAGATTTTATCTTCTAATAGTCTTCCATTTTGCTAAGCTTCCATGTTGACCATCACTTATGATAATAAATTTCATCCTAAAACAACAATAGAATATTAACATATAGAAAGGAAAATACAATAGATCCCTATAACAGCAACATTTGGATTTCATGTTTTAATGACATCAGCATTATTGATTGTGAACAAGCTGGTGACTAGGGATGTGGCCGGGAACCAAACAGACAAATAACTCTGCCGTTCCGGGGTTGGTATTTGACTGGCACACATTAATGTGCTATATTTGCTTCAGGTATTTTTAAAGAAATATCTTACAGATATAGCTGGATGCACTTTTCTATACCACGTTCTCTCCTTCCACCCCTGAGAGCCTCCTGAGGTAGAAGCGCATCCCTGATTTTGAGTCATAGTGGGGGGGTAGCCCAATCCTCTCTCATTGAACTTGGTAGGCTTTCTTTCTTTTACATTGACTTTCTAAGACAAGCAAACAACCAGGAATGTTGCAAACAAAGCTCCAGGACTTCAGGAATTGCCACTCTGGAGCTCTAAGAATCAAAGGAATGGATTCATATGAGAGATTTTCTGAACTGTAAAATATTCCCCAAATGCTACTGGTCACTTCTTAGGTGCTGCCGCACATTACTAGGACCATACCTCACAGGAGAGCCTCAGCATTTTCTCTACTGTCAGGTACACCTTGACCAGCTCTCAGAAAGCTCTCTAGTTCCCCACCAGAGGCCACGGCCAGAAGTCCTCGGCTCCTCATATGGCATCTGGCCTCAAATGGAGAATATGTGTCGGGGCAGAGCAGGGAATCTGACTTTCCAAGAGCTGTCCAAAGGTGTCAGGTGATGCAAGCCAGAGTGCTAATGGGAGTCAGGGCTAAATTCTCTGAGAAGCAGACTTTACCAGTGTGGGACAGGAAACAGAAGGGGACTGGAGGATGAATTCTTGTTCGGCTCGTGGCTTCCGTGCGTGTCTGAGGCACAGACCTTCTGCATGCTGTCTGGAAGTGAAGTGTTCCTTGTGCTGAGTGCTGGCTGTGTTGTTTCTTGGAGTGGGGCCAGCTGGTATTTGTTTCCCATCCTTCCCTGCTTCTCTCTGTACGCCCTGTGGTTACACCTCCTAAAGGAAATATCAGCGTGCTTGCTTCACCTCAGGCTTTCCCTAGGAAATCTGGGCTAATCATTCTCTTCCCCCACATCGTTTTCTTCATTTCCCTAATTTAAAATGCCTGCAAAGTGGAAGAGAGTCCATGAAGGTCTCAAAACCACTCAGATGAGAGCACTGAATATTCCCAAACACCCACACATGCCTGATGATGATGTTTCCAATAGGCTGGTGTGTGCTGGAAAATGCAATTAGGGTATCCCCATCTGAAAAAAAAAAGAGTAAACTGAGGGAGGAATAATAAACAGGAACTAACAAAAATAACGTCACCGTCTCTTGCTCATATTCTACTCAAACGGAAGAATGTGTGGCAAATGGGGTGTCCCGAAGTGAAGGGGTGAACATTTCTTGTGTTCTCTTTCATTAATGCACTGGTTTCTGTTTATAATTGTCCTTGATGAATACTATTAAAGATTGTCTCTTGCTTTATTTTTTTCTCCAGCTGCCCTTGCCCTAGTTCTGGTCGTCAATGGTTTTCTCCTGCACTGTTATAGCAGCTTCCAAAATGATATCCTCCTCCTCTCTCCTGGCCAGGACCTCCTCCACACTGCAGCCAGGGTGTACTGGTCAGCTCAGACTGACATAACAAAATACCACGAATTGGGGACTTAAACAACATGTATTTATTTCTCATAGTTCTGGAGGCTGAGAATTTCAAGATCAATGTGCTGGCTAATTAGATTCCTGGTGAGGACACTGTTTCTGGCTTGTAGACAACCACCTTCTATGTGATTGCTCACATGGGCTTTTTGGAGGGCACATTTGGAGGGAGGAAACTCATTAGTGTATCTTCTTCTAGAGACATGGACCGTATTGAATCAGAGCTCTACCCTTATGAATGCATTTAACTAACCATCATGCCTTCCATAGATGCCCTTTCTCCAAATATAGCCACACAGAGAGTTAGAACTTCAATATAAGAATTTCAGGTGGACATTGAGTTCATTACATTTTATCCATGGGACCCTCCCAAAACTCATGTCCTTTTTACATGCAAAATACATCTATTCCATCCCAGCAGCCCCCAAAGTCTTAAATCATTACCTTATCAGTTCTAAATTCTGAAGTGCAAAGCCCCATCTAAATATCACTAAATCAGGTATGCATGAGACGCAAAGTAGGATTCTACCTGAAGCAAAATTTCTCTTCAGTTATGATCCTATGAAACCAGACAAGTTATGTGCTTCCAAAATACAACACTAGGCCTGAGATAAAACATTCTAAAAGGCAGAAACTAAAAGAAAGAAAGGAATAAAGTGTCCCAAGCAAATTCAAAACCTATCGGCAAATTCTAGTAGGTCTTAAGGTTTCAAAATAATCCTCTTTGGTTTGATGTTTGACCCTCCAGGGTCACTGAGATGGCAGCATAGCCTCTATAGCTTGTGGGGATGCCCTCACCTCTGTCATGGAGGGTTGGCCAAGCCCCTGTGACAGTGAGTGGCTTTGTCCCTTAGGCACTGGGCAGTAGCATCCTGACCCTCAAAACCAAAGAGGCCTTGCCATGGAGGAACTGTTAGTGTAGGCGGTTAGATATTAATAAGGGAAGAGAGCAAGGGAATCAGACCTTAGCAAGCATAACCACCTGGCGAGCATGAGCCTGCTTGCTTCGCCAAAACGTCATAGTTACACACACTCCCCAGACAACCACAAGTCCACTCCCTGCAGATCACTGAGGGAAGAGACAGAACAACAAGGAGGGAAGCAAACACACGTGCAGTAAAAGTCAAAATGGTGCAGGGGAAGGTGCCAAAATGGCAACGAAAAGGATTCATTGGTTAGGAGGTGGACCCACCAGATGACTGTGAAACCTGGGGAAGTCGACTGGTTATTTTGAAAAAGCTCCTGGGCATTCCCAAGCCCAAGATAATGCAATCCCAAGGAACAAAGCCGTTCTCTCCCTCGCCCAGGAACACATGCAAACCAGGCAGGTCTACTAGCTGTGTGGGCCTGTGGCAGACTTCATGGTTTCCAAAGGACTAGGTCGTAATATGAACCAGAAACTCTGGACTCTGGCCTTTGTTTTGGTCTTAGTAAAGACAGAATTGGACTTTTTCCATGGTGGAACAGAGAGATGGGGAACTGATGACCCAGGGGCGTCCTTCTATTGCCACCCACACAACTCTTACCACACCACAGCCTCCCGTGCGCAGGCCTGCAAAATGCTTCTCTCATGATCTTGTGAAAGAGCCCCACTTCCACCCATAACACTCTCACAATATTTAATAGAAATGTTTTAGTTGGTCGTCTTTAATGAGCTTCAGATGACTTCTCAAAGAAACAACTTTTTTACAATTATATACACTAGTATAGATAACATTTTACTAAATAACATGCGATTGAACATATGTAATTAACATGAAGTACAATTGTCATAAACAGTTTAGGGAACAAATACATACAACCCTTAAGGGATTAGAAATACAATTGGTAGCGACAAAATAGTCATGCGGGTGTGAAACAGCACAGAAAATATTGTCAACAATATTGTAATAACTATGCAAGGTGCCAGGTAGGTATCTGAAATATCACGGGAAATGCTTTGTAATGTAGATGACTGTCTAACCGCTATACTGTGTATGTGAAATTAATAGTTTACGTTAAGTGCAAACGATAATTTAAAAGTAAAATAAAAAAGAAATATACAACACAAGTGACTAAAGCAAAGTAATATGATGTATTAGACAGTTGTCTCATTGAGCCAAGAAATTCGTGTCGTAGATGGGCATGTGAAACCAGGAGGAGGCAGACACATTTAATTCAGATAAATGTATAACTCATTCTCCCGCCCCGATCCAGTCAGGCAATTACAAAACTGGGCCAGGATTTCCTCCCACATTTTGTACATAAAACACAATTCTGCCACCAGCTGCTCACCAACATTTTGTTTTCTCCTCAACAGACAACAAAATGACAAAACAGATCAGCAGAGGGTGATCTGCCAGCATAACCAACGAGATGCAACCCCCTCCAACCAGCCTGCCATCAGGAAGCCGTTCTCTGTTTCTAAAATAAGCCCTCTGAAATCATTGCTTTCCTGCATCTGTGCTTCTACCTCGGAAAGAGAGATGCTCTCCCAACTCACGGGTGGCTGGGTGTGTGGAAAGAAGGGGACTGAGGGGGCGGGCATGTATCAGCGTGAAGGGCAAGAGGGCAGGCATCCAGGCTTAGAGAGTAGAGGTTTCTATACTTTCCAGACTCACAGTATGAGTGTTTAGTTCTTAGGTATCAGGAGTGTTTAGGAATACGATTGCCTGGCCTGGAAATCCACCTTTTGTTACATGAGTTGCTGTACTTTATTCTTCAATCTTATTCATGTTCCTTCTGACCTGACATCATCCTGTCTGTCTTGCCCCTCACCTCCAATACTCAGTAAGAGCTTACCAAGCACAAGATGCTTTACATGCAGCAAAGGGGGTTAGGAAGGAGATGGAATTTCAAACCGGAACTGGCAGTGGCTGCTTCTGTCCTTCAGGGAAGAGGCACAATAGTGACAACACAAATGTTACTACCCACTCCCTTGACAGAGATGGGGCAGAAAGGGGGTTGGGGCAGAAGGAAAGGAAAGGAAATGTGGAATCTCTGCCAGATCTACATGCTCCTGAAGGGCAAGACCAGGGCAAGATGGTCCATCACATCCCAGAGCATATTAATGAGAGAAAGAATTAAGCTCTTTAAAAAATTTATCTCAATGTTTTAAATTAACAATGGGGGTAACAATGGTTAATAAGATTACATAGGTCTCAACTGTATAATTCTGTGATATATCATCTGTATACTGCATAGTGTGCCGTCCAGCCAGAGTGAAATCTGCTTCTCTCACCATATATTTGAGCCCTTTTACTCTTTACTGACACTTCACTCCCCCTTTCCTTTGGTACCACCACACTCTTATCTGTGTCTATGAGATATATACAATGGAGCGCTACTCTGACACAAGAAAAGATGAAATACTTCCATTTGTGATATATGGATGGATCTTAAGAATATCATACTAACTTCCAGCCAAGATGAAGGCCTAGGTAGACACACTGTGCCTCCTTGAACAACCAAAATAAGGACAACAATTGAGAAACAAAAAACAACCAGTACTGACGGAATATTGAACTGTATGGAAGTCCAACAACCAAAGAGTTAAAGAAGAAACATTCATCCAGACCAGTAGGAGGGGCAGAGTTGGGTGGCTAGGCAGAAAGGGGTCAAGGCAAAGCGGCAGCTGATGGACCCAGAGAGGCAGTGGATTGTGGAGGGGCGTGGCACACAAGGCATCTGGTGGACCAGGCGGTCCCACATTTGTGTGCAGATAAACCAGGTGAAACTGGGGAGTGAGACAGACTGCTCAACCCAGGGTCCCAGTGCAGGGAAATAAAGCCTCAAAACACCGATTGAAAACATCTGTGGGGGTTGAGCTTCCGGGAGAGACTCCCAGCCTCACAGGAGAGTTCACTGGAGAGACCCACAGGGTTCTAGAATGTACACAAACCCACCCACCTGGGAATCAGCACCAGAAAGGCCCAGTTTGCTTGGGGGAAGCGGCAGAAAGGACTGAAATCCGGTAGAGAGCAGAGCAAGTGCCATTGTTCCCTCTCAGACCCCTACCCCACATACAGGGTCACAACCCAGTGACTGGGTTGCCCCACCCAGGTGAACACCTAAGGTGCCACCCTTCAGTACATAACAGGCATGCTGAGACAAAAAAAAAAGGCCCAAATGAAAGAACAGATCAAAGTTGCAGAACAAATACAACTAAGAGATGAAGAGACCTATCAGATGCACAGTTCAAAACACTGGTAATCAGGATGCTCACAGTATTGGTTGAA
>JAPYXV010003684.1:0-12029 GCA_028533065.1 Trachops cirrhosus
TGTTACTGCCTCTGTCAGTTACAACTTCAATCACTTCAAATTTCCACATTGTTCAAAAGTAATCTGTTAGGTGGTTTTTTCAGTGTCTTTTTTAATATCATTGACAAAAGACTTCATAGTTAAAGGGGAACCAGGTCTGTGAAAATCATTTTTTAAAAAGGTTTCACTTACTTGTTTTTAAAGAGAGCATAAGATAGGGAGAAAGGGGGAGAAAACATGCATCTGTTGCCTCTCAGAGGCCCCCAGCTAAGGACTTGGCCCACAAGCAGATGTGTCCCGATAGGAATCAAACCAGCAACATTTGGATTCCCATGCCAGAGCTCAACCCACTGAGCAACAGCTAAGCAGGGCTAGAGAACTTTCCCTTGAGAAAGGCTCTTTGGTTCCACAACTCTTCCTCCCACCTCATATAGCTGTGTATTCATGGCTGCATCCTCCTCCACAGTGCCATGTGTGACAAATTCCAAGCCTCTGGAGCACTTGGCGTTTGGACATTTGGATCTCTCATCACACAGTCTGTGAGTGTTCGCCATTGCTCAACATGGCTCCTCAGTCCCTCATCACATGTTTCAAATCTCAAACCTCCAATAAAGTGCTTCTTCAGCTGTTGGACTGTTAGGGAGACTCTGACTTAGATTTGAAGACTGCAGGAGGGAGAATTTAGTGATGCTACTCAACAGTGTCCACCAGCAGAAAGGGTCAGTATTTGTTTTCTAACTGCTGAAAACTATTATGTTATTTAAAATTTTATTTTTAGAGAGAAGGGAAGAAGGCAGAGAGATGGGGAGAGAAACATCCATGTGTGGTAAACATCAATCAATTGCTTCTTGCCCTCTTACAACTAGGGACCTGGCCCACAACCTGGCCATATTCTCTCACTGGGGATCAAACAATGACCTTTCGTTTTGCATACTGGCACTTGATCCAATGAGCCACACTGGGCCAGGTCCCTAAAAGGGATTTGGCCAGGGCCAAAAAGAATTGTATATGCACATGAAATTTCTCACTGAATTTTCTGAGACAAGATGTATTTTTAACTTCTATGAATATTAACATGTACTTGGAAATAGTGGTTACCTACAAAATTTACATTTTGTACCACGTGGTTTTCATATTGCCATCTGTGAAAGTTTGGAAAGTGGGCATGTGAATGTGAGAAAGATGTTTAGGATTGTCATATTTCTCCACCTTGCAGGGAAACGGTCATCATTTTACTTGTCAATGTAGTGACATTTTCTGCATGGGGACTAGAGATTATTTCTGTTAAAGAGTTATGGATCCCGGAATGGTGTGGCTCAGTAGATTGAGTGCTGGCCTGCAAACCAAAAGGTTGTTTGTTGGATTCCCAGTCAAGGCACAAGCCTGCCTTATAGGCCAAGTTTGTAGGGAGCACTTATGAGACAACCACACATTGATGTTTGTCTCCCTCTCTTTCTCCTTCCCTTCCGCTCTCTCTAAAAATAAATAAAATAGTTTTGGGTGGTGGTTCAGTGGTTGAGTGCTGGCCTGTGTATCAAAAGGGCGCTGGTTTGATTCTCTGTTTAGGGCACAAGCCTAGGTTGTGGGCCAGGTCCCCAGTAGGGGGCATGTGAGAGGCAACCACACATTGATGTTTCTCTCCCTCTCTTTCTCCCTCCCTTCCCCTCTCTAAAAAATAAATAAAATATTAAAAATTTTTAAAATATGTATAATCTTTAAAAAATGAAATCAAATTTATAAAAACAGTTATGGAGTGAACAAACTATGGAACATTATTAATGTTGATGGATGGATATACAGTGTTCATTACTTAAGGAGCAATATGAGAAAATGCTCTATGCAGCCAGAGAACAGATGAGGCCCAATGGGTTTTACATTAAGGAAATTTAGTTCTAAGAATGACAGAACTAACTTGAGTTATTGCTCTGCTGGAAATGTAGCCACCCTGAATATTATCTTTCTCCAATGTATGGGTAATTTTCATTCCTAAGAACTTGAAGAAAAACAGTGAGGTGAGAAACATATAGGAAGGTGTAAGCTGAGAAATATAGAAGAGTGAGGGAAAGCCATGACATCATGTTTCATTTCTTCAATAATCATTTACTAATTATGTCACCTGTTTCAGAGGCTCACTGAGGTTTCAGGGAAGCTTTGGCTGATGTAGTTTGACTCCATGGCCAGGTCACAGGGCAAGTTGAAGAAAATACCTTGATCCACTAGGGCTCATTGTCCTCCCACTCAGTGTCAGGAGGTACATGTCATAATTGTGCATTTTGTCAAAGAAGAGGTGAGACCTGCCTCTGGACAGCGATGTCCCCAGAATACACAGAGTGCATGCAGCTCATTTTTGCGGCCAGATTACCACTGATAGCAAACATATTGCTCTAGATGTTCACCAGCTGTCAGATGACAGGGTCATCTGTTGTGTTGCGTGTGTGGAAAATACTCCTGAAGCTCCACAGGGGTTTGTCTCTTTTCTGAGGATGACCTCAAAGGCTTTATAATATTCTAGGGCCGCATATCACTCAATGTCCTGTGGCTCTGACACTTCCAAGTAGAGCAACTTCATTAACTGAGGAGAGTTCATTTCTGTTTTTCTTCCCAGCCCCTAAGAATTTCAGAATCTCATAGTTTCTGTTATGCTTGGTCCCTTTTGGCCTCACTCTAAATTGTCTCTGGGCTTCTGGTCAAAGTGGCAGCAGAGGCAGACATGGTTCCCCTCTTTGCACAACCACATCAAAATTACAACTAAAATATAGAACAAACAGTACTCAGACCATCAGATACTGAATTGAATGGAAGTCTGAGAACAAAGGAATTAAAGAAATCACATTCATCCAGACTGATAGGAGGGGCAGAAATAAAAAATAGTCTTGCCCCTCACCCATGTGTGCTAGATAAAAATTTGGGAGGGATATGTGGGGAGTAAGGAGTCCAGCCCCAGACCAGGACCCCAGCCCAGGGTTCCAGTAGCAGGAGGATAAGTTCATCTTATCCTCTGTCTGCATAACATCTATCTGCAAAAACAAGTGGGGATTTCACTGGTGCAAGAAACTCTGGAGTCCCAAGCAGTTTCTCTTAAAGTACCCCACACAGACTCGCACTCTCACTCATTCCCTCTGAGTTTCAGCACTAGCTTAGCAACTTGAAAGGCACCGTTGGTATACAGGGAGAAACTGGTGTCTCGCCTCAAGGCAAGCAGGTGCCATTATCCCTTTTCTAAACCCTCCTCCTGTAATCTGGAGCCACGAAATGGTGACATATCTGATTCCATCCACCTGACTAACAGTGCTTGAGCTGCCTTAGAGACACTGCCCCACTCAATTTATGGGCCTATCCAAGCAGCTTTTCCATATGAAGGTCTGATCTCGGCTCAATCCTCACAAATTCCTAAATTGTGAAAAAACAACAGGTGGCTTCAGTGAGCTCCAGCTAGCATGAGCAGCAGCCTGCCTAGATTCATAGCATGGCTTTGTCTGGGAATCTCCAAACCCAACACAAATAGCAGCCATCTCAAAATGCTTTATAGCTCAGGCAAGTAGGCTGAGGGCAAAACTCAGGTGGGAGTTGACCATGGCCTCAACCACCTGGTAAATCACAGGGACAGAGCACCCAGTGGACAGCTATAGACCATATCAGAGTACCACCACCCTGCTGCTGCATAGTTGATCTGCTACGGATGGCAGAAGTTGGTGGTCAGTGTTCACAGGCAATTTTTGCTCCTGACTGGCCTGGGTAAATCCCTCCCATTGATCTGCCAACAGCAACCAAGGCTCAACTACAAGAGGACAGTGTACTCAGCCTATATGAAGGGCACATGTGAGATCCCAGCTTGGGTGATAGAGGAAATTGTGCCACTGGACCCTTGAGGCCTTCTACTGCATTGGACCACACTACCAAGACACGGAGTCAAAACAGCTCTACCTAATACATAGAAACAAACACAGGGAGGCTGCCAAAATGAGTAGACAAAGAAACATCACCCAAAAGAAAGACAGATCAAAACTCAAACATGTGCAGATTTCAATACTCCGTTTATTTGGGTGGTCTAGAAAGTTAGTGAGAACCTCCACAGTATAAAAGGGATCCAGTCAGAAGTGAAGGATACAGTAATTGAAATAGAGAACAGTTTTGCATGGAAACAACAGTAGTGTTGATAAAGCTGAGAATCAAATCAATGATATGGAACAGAAGGAAGCAAACAACAACCAATCAGAACAACCAGAAGAAAACAGAATCCAAGAAACTGAGGATAGTATGAGCAACCTATTAGACAACTTCAAGAGATCCAACATTCACATCATAGGGGTGCTAGAAGGAAAAGAAAAAGAACAAGTAGTTGGAAATCTATTTTAAAAAATAGTGATAGATAACTTGTCTAATTTTGTGAAGTAAATAGATATGCAAGTCCAGGAAGCACAGAGGGTCCCAAACAAGATAGGTGCAAAGATGCCCACTCCAAGACACATCAGTATTAAAATGCCAAAGGTTAGCTCTGCCTGCTATGGCTTAGTGGATTGAGTGCCAGCCTGTGAACTGGAAGGTTGCGAGTTTGATTCCCAGTCAGGACACATGCCTGGGTTGTGGGCCAGGTCCCCAGTTTGAGGCACTGAGAGGCAACCTGTCAGTGTATCTCTCGCATATTGTTGTTTCTTTCCCTCTCTCCTTCCCTTACCCTCTCTTAAATAAGTAAAATCTTTAAAAAAAATGGGGGATGGAAGTGGAAGTTTAAGATGCAGGCAATAATATATTATGTCATTCAGTTTCTATTATATTCCATAATCCAGAGTAAAGAATGTAAACCACTTCACAAAAGAAGAATGTTAAGGTCAAGAAGAAAAAAAATAAAATGCCGAAGGTGAAAGATAAAGAGACAGTCTTAAAAGCAGCATAAGAAAAGAAGTTAGTTACTTACAGGAGAATTTCCATAAGACTATCAGCTGATTTTTCAAAAGAAACTTAGCAGGCTAGAAGGGATTGGCAAGAAATATTGAAAGTCATGAGAACCAGGAACCTAGACTGCTCTACTCAGCAAAGATATCATTTGGAATCCAAGAAGGAGAGATAAAGGACTTCCCAGAGAAGGAAAAAGTAAAGGAGCTCATGATCACCAAACCACTATGAAATGGATCACCACCATAACATTGTATGAAATGTTAAAGGGATTTAGATAAGAAAAAGAAAATAAAAAACATGAACAATAAATGTCAAAAAGGACAATCTATCAACAATTGAATCTAAAAACCAAACTAAGCTATAAGAAGAATAGAGACTGAGTCATGGATAAGGAGAGTGTTTTGATGGTTGCCATATTGAAGGTGGGGTGAGGGGGAATGGCTGAAGAGGTGAGGAGATTAAGAAGTACACATAGGTAGTGACAGAATAACCATGGGAATATAAAGTAAGTATAGGAAATGAAGTAGCCAAAGAGCTTATATGCATGACCCATGGATATGAACAATGGTTGGGGGACCTGCCTGAGGGAGGTGTGGGTGCTGGGTGGAGGGGGGCAAAAGGGGAAAAATTAGGACTACTGTAACTGCATAATCAATAAAATATATTTAAAAAGAAGTAATAAGGTCTATGAAGAAAAACAACTTGTCTCTGGAATTTTTTCCATGGGCATGTGCATTCACTCTCTTTATCCTTCGTGCTTTTGGGCAGCATCTGCAGGTTCAACTATTATTAGTTTTTTGGTTCGTTGTCTGGGTTGAGATTCTGGTGTGAAAATTTCATCTAAATTTGTTGGTATGCCATCTTCCTGTGTCCACTGTGTCCACTACCTGGATAGAGTTTCATCCTCTTCATGGAGTATAAGTGTGTCTTGACGTGTGGCATCCATTTAGTCTGTAACCTTTGTTAGCTGAGATCACCTTAGTTAAATGGCTGGTAGGGCGTATCTGGAATATGTTCAGCATTTTGAAAGAGACTCCACGTAACCTGAGGGAATGATGTCTTGGATCAAGGGTGTGATAAACTTTGGAATGTTTCAAAACCTACAGTGACCAGCCGGTCCAGATTTGAAAAATGATTTGAGACAGAGACCTTGACATCAAGTGCAATGAGAAACAGGTAAAAAGGCATGTTAAATTTTTAAATAGAAAAAGACCTCTTACAGAATTTCTATTGATTTTTAAATTTTTATAGCATGTATATATACCTATAATTTTTAAAAATTTAACTTAAGAGAGAAAGGGAAAAGAGAGAAACATTCATTTGTTGTTCTACTTATGTATGCATTCATTGGTTAATTCTTATATGTGTCCTCATCGGGGATGAAACCCAAAACCTTGGTGTTAGGGTCTACCCTGTAACCATCTGAACTGATGGAGTCCTCAAGAGTTGGAAAATTTTAGTTTAAGTTAATAGTAATAAGCCTAGTAGTTAATGCATGTAAAAAGCTATTGTTTCAGGAACTGCAGGTACAGCCCAATTTGACCGCAGGAGACAACAAGAAGTTGACCTTTGTGTCCAGAAGCAATGAAGGTGGCATCCAAACTATTGTGTTCTAGGGAGAGACCATACACCACCCTGGACACAGATAAAGAAAATCTCTGGTCAGCTGATGAAAGAATGTTAGGGAAACTGCCAGACTGCAGCTTTTATCTGATTAACCTCCCTCCTGAATTCCAAATCCCTTACCTACACTTTTTTCCCCTTGAATTCCAAGTCCCTTACCTACATTTTGCCCACTTATAAAAAAGCCTGGCTTGAAAGGAAAGACTGTTATGGTGTGAATATACCGTCTTCTCAGATCATTGGCCTTCTGAATAAAGTGCCCTTAGAGGTTCAATCCCTGTCTCTGCTCCTGTGTGCTGTAGGTGACAGGACACCCAAACACTGGCTTTTCTGGTTTCATATTTTGGGGACTCCTCTTGGACAGACTTTTGGACTTTCTGTATTTGGCGGGGAGTCCTGTTGCCTGTCTGGACTGGAGGCCCCCAGGGTGCATATCACTTGCACCTGCCAAGTGATTTCATGTGGGGACTCTCCTCCGACTCTCAGCAGTTGTCGTCATTTTCTCATTTGATTGAATCACTACGCTTTCTGGTTCAGTTTACAATTCTGGGTCACGATTTAGATCGTCAGTAATTAAGATGCATTCTGGTTTACAGAGCTCTGTTTGGTAAAAAGATGCCTTCTGGTTTAATTAAGGTACCCACTGATTTTTGTGACATTATAGAGCTCTCTCATAGAATGGGGGATAAAGATGTGGTTCCAAAAAACAGCACTTTTGGGCAAGTTTTAGCTAATTGGTCAACCTATGCTTATAAATGTGTGACTAAAAAGAAAGTGGTTTTTATTATAATACTGTTCAGGTTATGTATTATATAATCTAGACTCAGGGCAGCACTGGCCACTGAATGGGTCTTTTTTTTTTTAGTTCTATTATTTATTTTTAAAAATATTTTTGAAAAAATATAATTTTTTAACAATGTTTTCAACTTAAACACTATTCACACTGAATATGTATGGCAGCTTAACCTACCCAGGTATGAAATTTAAGAAGCCAAAACTGTTCTAGTTTAGTTAAAAGAGAAGTTGTGCTGCAGACTATTGTAGTGATGGTTAACAAAGCAAGGAAAAGCACCACTCAAATCATATGTTACAGTTTCTTTGTTCAGTTGGATTAAGGTTGGTCAAATGTTAGACTTGACAAAGACATAGTTACAATGAGAATTGCAGGAGATGCAGCTTTCAAATGACATACTGCCTCAGATATATTTCTGACATATAACATACCACCAAAGCCAATACTAGTTCTAATCTGATCACTACCTCAGTAACCGAAGACAGATGTGTCTACAATGAATTATTTCAAATTAACAACCTTCCTCAGAAGATTCTTTTTGATTGGGACAAATAGAAATTTGAGTCTGAGCTGAGAAATTTGCTTAGCAACTAGAACTTAATTTAAATTTACTCACTTAAAAAAAAGCTTAGACAATAACAAGTGTTAGTTAATCCTAAGGGACAAATTTAGTCTCAAACAAAGGTAATTCACTAAATTAAAGGTCATTTAATCTGGTGCTTTGTCAAAACTGGACAGGTGCTTCTTTCCTTGCTGTCTTCACATCAAGCCATGGGGCCCATTCTGTTTTTCAGTAAATGTTTGACTGCTTTTGGACTTAATAACAGTCTTAGCACTTTTATTAACCATGCAAGACTAACAAAATTTTGGCAATGCCTAAGTGTAACACACTGACGAGAGCTTTTACAATTGTCTTCTAATACTGCCTTCACAGTGTGGAAATTGCTACATCCACCAAAAGAGGGCCCCATCTACTCAAATATTTTAGTACTTCACCCCAGGAACAAACTCCTTTGCATTTGGATTCAGATTGCTGTTATCTGTTAAATTCCTCTTCATTTTCCATCCACATGTACTCTGCAAATGGATCTTCATCTTCATGAGAATGACCATTAATAATCACATCTTGGTCGAATAGGCTCGGGCTAGTACTGCTGCAATTTGGATCTTTCATTGTTGGAGTTAGTTGTCGTTTTTAACTCAGTGCACAGCAGCAGGGACGGTAGCCAACAAATCCGGCAGGCCTCCGAGGATCTCCACAGGCAACGCTGCTCCCCCAGGTCTTTTTTTTCTTTTAATAGCGTTTTATTTTATTTTTTAAAAGATTATTTATTTATTTATTTTTAGACAGAGGGGAAGGGATGGAGAAAAAGAGGGGGAGAAACATCCATGTGTGGTTGCCTCTTGTGTGCCCCCTACTGGTACCCCAGGCACGTGCTACCTTCTGGTGGCCCAGGCATGTGCTTTGGGAATCAAAGCAGCGACACTTTGATTCGCAGGGCAGCGTTCAATCCACTGAGCCACACCAGCCAGGACTGAATGAGTCTTTAAATTACTGTATTATACTGTAACTAGAGTTGTTTTGTCAAAGATCAGAGAAATGGGACAAAATGCCTTACCTAGAAACTTTCATGAGTTTACATAATGAGGATGAAGGATTAAAAGGACATGGATTAATGGCCCAGAGAAAAGGGAATTTGCCGGTGAAAGATAGCAGAAACTCAGAGGAGAGAGCCTTGGAAGATCTAAATATTACAGCTCCTGTGAGCAAGGTCAGTGTTTCCATGGCCCCTCCAGCCCTGGGAGATCCTCCTTCCTTGGCTGAGGGAACCAGGAAAGTGATCCGTTGCTGGTTTTGTCATCTGGAACCCATCAGGGAACCAGACTGGGTGGAGGAAAAGCCCCTACTAGGGCAGGGCAATACCCTGTGTGAAAACTTCCAGTGGAAGTAGGGCTACAGGGCCAGCCTGCTGGATATTATTAGGCACATGCTCCGTTTTCTACATCAGATTTATTAAACTGGAAAAACTCTGAAAGGACCAGAGTATATCCCTTTAGAACTGATGAAGGAGTGCACTCAGGCTTTTTGAGTCCCTGAAGCTGCACCTGGCTTCTACAGGCTTGGGGCTTCCAAATCTACTAAAGCCCCCTCAGTTATATAGTCAAGAAAGGTAGGGAATTGCTCTAGGATTCCTCATCCAAATGCTTATGACACATTGCAACCCATCGCATGCTTGTCAAGGAAACTAGATTACACTGTCCAGGAGTGGCCAGCCTGCTTGAGAGCTGTGACAGCCACCTGTGAGCTCTTACAAGAAACTGAAAACTTTCCTTTGGACAGCCTATCACGATTCATGCACCCCACCAAGTGCTGAGCTTGCTGGAGCAAAAAGGAAATTCATGTCTCACTGTTGGAAGAATGGACAGATACCAAGCCATTCTTCTTGACAATCCCAATGTCTCCTTCAAAACTGTAAGTTAAATTCTGCCTTTCTTCTCCTGGAGCCTGACTTGGCTGCACTAATACATGATCGTGCTGAGATAACATGAAATTAGTTCTAGCTGAATTGATTTACAGGACCATCCTCTAGAAGAGGCAGATTGGACTCTATGCAGATGGAAGCAGTTATATGGACAAAGGAAACAGAAAGGCTGGGTGTGCAGTTGTGACTCTTGAAGGAGGAGTGGAGGCCAAGACCTGGCTACCATGTCTGGTCAGAAAGCTGAACTGATTGCATTGATGAGGGCACTGGATTTGTTACACGAAAAGAGAGTGAATGTGTACTGACTCAAGGTAACCTTTCCTATTTTTGCAATCACATGGTTCCATATGAAAGGAAAAAGAATCATTATTCTCCAATAGAAAGGAGATTAAGCATACAGCAGAAATTTTAAAATTATGAGATGCTGTTCAGGTATGTTTACAGGTGACAGTTATGCACTGCCCGGGCCATCAAATAGAGGACACTAAAGTGGCTAGAGACAAAAAAAATCTGGCTGAGCAGTGGAAGAGGCTGGTAAAGGAGAGTTTAAATGCCTGTGGTACCTGTTCTAGACTTGTCACAATTTGACCCTGAATATTTTGCTGCAGACTTAGAGAACATTGAGAGCTGAGGTTTGATCAAGAAGTAACTGAGAGTGGATGGAGAAAGAATAAGAAAGGAGGTATACTGCTTTCTGAACATTTAGTAGAGCCAGCCCCAAAGCATGTGCATGAGACCACACACTATGGAAGAGATGCATTAACCACTTATATCAAACCGTGGCTCACAGGTCCTGGAATTTCTCAAGCCATATGAAAAGTAATTGCTGGATATGTTGTGTGCCAGAAGAACAACCTGAAGACAAATCCCCATCAAAAGAAAGAAGGGAAACAATACCAAGGACAGAGCCCAACTGAGGACTGGCAAATAGACTTTACCCAGATGCCAAGGGTCCAAGGGTGAAAATATTTACTAGTGTTTGCTGACACCTTTTCAGGATGGGTAGAAGCCTATCCTACTAGAATGGAGAAATCCTCAAGGTAGTGAAAGCCTTACTGAAGGAAATATTCCCTTGCTTTGGCCTCCTTGGCAGCACCCAGAGTGATAATGGACCTGCTTTCATTTCAGAAATTACACAGGTTAGTAAGTTTTTAGGAATCGAGTGGATACTCCACACGGCATGAAGAGCTCAGGCTTATGGGAAGGTAGAAAAGATGAATCACACCTTGAAGAAAAATGTAGCCAAGCTGTGTCAAGAAACTCATCTCCACTGGGATCAAGGTTTGCTATTGCCCTGCTCAGGATAAGAGTGGCTCCTCGAAGTGGGATTCAGTTGAGTCTTTATGAAATTGTGCATGGGTGACCATTTCAGTTAATGATTGGGGTGGGAGATATGTATATAGATCAAAAAGTGAAGATAAAGAAATATGTACAACATTTAAGTCAGACCTTAGCTGTAATTAATGACCTTGGTTGTATTAGAGTACTCTCCCCTAGAGGGTCACTACATTCCTTTGGGCCTGGAGACAAGGTGCTTCTCAAGACCTTTCAGACAGATCTCTGGAGAGCCAACTAGAAGAAAAGTGGCCTAGACCTTGGGACGTACCACTCACCCCTCACCCCTTGGTGAAGTTGGTAGGAATAAAATCTTGAATTCATCACACCAGAGTAAAGAAAGCACTGGAGGAACAATGGACCACTGAATCTCAAGAAGACCTGAAAGCCATCTTTCCAAAATAATGACTTATGTTCTTTTCATTACTTCTTGTTTGACACCTGTTATAGACAACTTATTCCTTTCAAATGAGATGAAAATATTTGGGTATATTTAGCAAAAAATATTGTAAATATCTCTGACTTTTGTCTTGCAGGAAGAACTTAGTTGAACGAACACTCACTATGTGCCTTATAGGTGTTCATACTCCCCCGAGAAGCCTTGGAAACTATACTTTGTTTAAACATATCAGTAAGAAAATAACCTACTCTGATATTTGTAATCGGAAACCTGTGGTTACTTTAAAGGATAGGGAAATGTTATTCTTAAAAGTCCCAAATGTAGCCCCAGCTGGAAACTGTGCACCTTTTGTCAAAAGTGCTAAAAACTGTTTTGTCCTTTGTCATAGCCTGTTGCTGCATGCAATGTGCCTTCTTTTTTAAAAAAATATATTTTATTGATTATGCTATTACAGTTGTCCTATTATCCCCCCTTCATTCCCCTCCACCCTGAACACCCTCTCCCACCCACATTCCCCCCC
>JAPYXV010003685.1:0-12029 GCA_028533065.1 Trachops cirrhosus
TAAGCTATGATCAATGTGGCAATATAATCGCTGATTTTTTGTTTTTCTAACACCTGCAAAGGAAGCACATTGGCAAGAAACAGCAAACCAATTATTTCATGCAGGTTTTCATCCACTCAGAAAGCCATGCTCAAAATAGATGGAACTTTTTCTCCTTCACCAACCAATCTGGTAGGTGCCTACGGCGAGAACCCAAAAACCTAAATAACATTGTGTATCATTGTTCTCAACAGACCAAAGTTAAGTAAAATAAGATCCAAGGAGTTTAATACATAACTTCCAAACTTGAACTATACCAATTATTTAACATTTCAGCACATCTTGATGGGAGGCTAAGAAGGAACAAGATTCGTGTCCCAGGGATACCAAGCTCTGTTACCAGAAGTGGGAGAACAGACCAGACAAGTCTTTCCAGTTTTGAGGAACATTTTAATTCAACCTAAAAAAAAGTGGGAGGGAGAATGAAACAAATTCAAGAGTCCTGCTATCTAGGAATTTGGGAAAGTTAGAATGTATACCCTGGAAATAAGTAAACAAATAAATAAATAGAGCTCGGGAGAAGGAAATCCAGGGAAATTTTTTCCTTTGGAGGCAAAAAATTTAACATTTTAAAAATAACAATAAACTCACTTCTTGCTTATATGTTTTAACCAAAGACATTTAGAGTTACAGACAACAGGTTGCAATAGATCCTTCTCTCTTTCACATATTGGTGCTAAGGTGTAAGCATTTACTAGATGTCACTCAGGGAAACACCATCCTTTCCATCAAGAACAACTCTGGAGACAAAACATTCGATGTGAAATGGATTACCAGGTCACAACATGTGCAAAGCAATCACAAATTGGGAATGCATTTCTGCTGCCATCTCAAACTGGGGGAAGATCAGCATGGAAGAAGGACCGAAACGGGAGGTTTCCAGGTGACATCCTCGACCTGAATGTTCAAGGATGGAAAGGAAATAGGTTATAACAACAAATTACGTACGGGAACAGCTGAGGCTAACAACTTGGGCAGATTAGTGAAAATTAAAGCTACCATTACCAAGTGCTTACAATGTGCCACACTCCACACAAACATTTCCTGTTGCGTTTTCTAAGTTAATTTTAATAAAGCTGAGTCCCAGGGCGCAGACTCTGATCTCTCATCTTTGTGGCCACCTCGCACCCTAGTTGATCCCTACACCCTCATGGCTTCAGAGGCCCTGCGCTGATGACACCCACATTTCTATCTTCAGCCTAAACATTTCCTCCAACTCCAGACCTGTATGGCCAACTGCCTGTGGGACATTTCCACCTGGATGTCTAAAGAATTTCTCAAACTCACCGTGTTTAAAACTAAACTCCTGATTTCCATCCATTCCCCGCAAAACTACAACAATGAAAAACTAAACAATCACGACAACGGAAAACTACTTCTCCCTCATCTACCTTCAGAATACATCCAGAAGCAACCACTTCTCACACCTGCACTTCTGTCGCCGGCTCTGGGCCACCACCACCATCTCTAGCCCAGATCGCTGCAGCCTCCTAAAGGTGATGCGAGTGAACTTCCCCTCCAGTGGCCCTCGGAGTCGGTGCGCTCCAGACTTTTACATGTGGCACTGCCAAACTTTTACACACGTAGGACAGGCTCTAGTCAGACACTGTTGTCCGAACGAAAGACTAAGAGTGATTCTTGGACAGGTGACAACAGAAACAACGGAGGCTGAGAGCCAATGTGAAAGGGAGAGTGCAGGGTGGGGTTGAGGATATCAAAAATGGGACACCCAACAACATCCAGAGAGACAAAAGAATCTGAACTGTAAGAAATATCAAGTCCTAGGTCAAATGTTCCCTCTCCGTTAGCCTTTCTTGACTGTCCCAGTAGAGTTCAAGACCTTAATTATAGCGTGGGTCACATTACCGGAGGCCTGTGCTGAGTGCCTCCCCAACTAGGCTTTGAACTCATTTTGTAACCCCAGCCCCTGAAGCAGCACCTGGGACCTGGTAAACCCTGGGCCAAAGTGCGCTGGATGCATAACATGGTATCATGGAATGTGCATTAGGAGCGTGGAGAAGGAAGAGGCTGCGTTCTTCTGCAAGACCAAGTTAAGACTTTATATAGGAAGTGAGGCCTCAGAGATAGAAAAAAGCATTTTGTGTTTATCTAGGAAGAAAAATAATGCTGATGGGACCACGGTGTGGTGTGGAAAGACGGAGTGCAAGGCTTGAGAGGAGGCGGAGGAAAAGAAAGCAGAAGAAATAATTGGGGCCTGGGGGTGGATGTGATATTGAAAAGTAGGTTAGAATTAGGAATTAAAGAATGCAGCAGACTCAAAGGAAGAATTTTTCTCTCTACCCCGGAGGAGGGTGGTGGGGAAGGGGGGGATGGATGTTTAAAAGGAAAAAGGGAAAGCCAAGCAACTGAGTACTCGGTCGGGGTTGATGGGTATAAGGACCAGGCAAGCTCATACCTGCAGTTCTGAATCTTTTCATTCCCGAGTACCAAGTAAATTTCTGAGCTCCAAAAGGAGGGTGGGAGGCCAGAGGCTCAACCATCTAAGGTTAAAACTGGACTATTTACTGAGGTGTGAGCCAAGAGGTTAATGAGGTAGGAAGAGCAACACTGTGGAGTGTTGTAAGACAAACCCAAGTTACTACTTGTCTTCCAGGTTCCAGTGAATTCCCCATTAAGTGATGCTGGGGGGCTCAACTTCTCACCCCACACCAGCCACCCTGCCGTCTGCAGTGTAATTCAAGGGAAATTCGGCTGGACAGTGGACCTTCCTCACCGAGATGAAGGTAGTAGTAAAGCAATTCACAGTGGATACCCACCCAGCTTTGTCCAGGCCTCGAGGAGAGAATTGGGGAGAACACAGGATACAAAAAAAAAAATCACTTCTTTTCTTTCAGTACCCATCACCTATACTCTCCCCTCACTCAAATGTAAGTAAGCTTGGTGAGAGCAGGGCCGCTGCGTGCCCGAGGAGCAGCGGGGCTGGCACAGAGTG
This sequence comes from Trachops cirrhosus, assembly GCA_028533065.1. Classification (NCBI taxonomy): domain Eukaryota; kingdom Metazoa; phylum Chordata; class Mammalia; order Chiroptera; family Phyllostomidae; genus Trachops; species Trachops cirrhosus. The sequence goes on from JAPYXV010003685.1 coordinate 2,993, forward strand.
GACACTCAGCAAATAGTGGTTGCATGCTGAATGCACTCTGCTCAGTTCCACTTCGTTGTATTGAAGGATGCCACCGGTGGAGCCGCCAAAGAGAGCGCAAGGTTAAGACTATTTAGAAGGTCCCAGTGGGACGGCCTGCGAAGCCCCGCAGACGGCTCTGCAAGGCGGTCGAGAAGGGGATTCGAATCTAGGGCCCAAGACTGCACGGTTTGCAACTGACCTTCCAGCGGGGACGCCCGTGCGGGGCGCAGCAGCCCGGCTCCGGCGTACCGCTCCCGCCGCCCCCCGGCGGCGCTCGGCGCCCGCTGCGCACGTAGGTCACCTGCCTCCTGCTGGCGCCGCGCGGCGGGCCAGGCGCCGGCTGCAGGTGCGCGGCGGGCAGCGGAGGGGCGGGATTCGGCGGGGCGCTGCGAGCTGGGGGTCGGGGCCCGGCGCGCCGCAGCTCGGCGCAGAGCCGCAGGCCCACTAGCAGCGCGGCGCCCAGCAGACACCGGCTCAGTGAGCTGCAGCCCCTCCCGGGCGACTTCTCCCTGGCCATGGCCGGGGCAGACCCCAGGGCTGCGTTCCGAGGCCCTCGGGCGGCACCCGGCCGACAGCAGGGATGTGGCCCCGCAGTCCTGGGCTGCCAACTGTGGGAACACCCCCGGGAGCCAGGGCGCGGACTCAGACCCGCCTCCCCTCCTCCTGTCCGAGGAAGTCTCAGCGTAACCTTATCCTGCCCAAGCGCTCTCGGACGCTGCAAGAGACGAAGTTCCGAGGGCCAAGCGGGATCCCGGGGGGTGCGGGCGGATCCGTTGGGCAAGAACCTGAGCCTAGCATCACCTCGAAGGTCCCTAAGGAGCCTCCCTCCACCCCGGCCCCCAGAGCTGGCGGAACTGAGAGCTACATTGCCAGAAAAAGCGCATTCCTAAAGGGAGGGATCCTGGGCCGCAACTTCATTTTCTAGTACTAGTATTTGTTGAAGAAACACAGGATAGGTGAGCCGCCAGGTTTTGCTACAAGGAGCAAGTTCTGATTGTCAAGCAGTTTGTGCCATTAAGGACAATATAAAAATACATTGCACTTATGCCCAGGTTTACAACTTCTCTCCCTCGAGAAAGAAGGGGGAGGAGAGAATAGCACTCGCTCAGTGCAGAATAATCAGAGTTATTCCATTTCTAAATTCTGCCTGAAGCCAATCCTTGCTTTCTCTCCGTGTTATGAAATGTGTGGGGGTGACGGAGGAGAGAGAAAAAGCCTGCTAAGATAACTGACAGCAGGGAGACAGAACAGAAAATACTGGCATGATGTAAATCAAACTAATTTAGCTACACACACACGCACGCACACATACACACGCCCCTCCCTGCTGTCTTGCAGAGATACAGAGGGACAAATTTATCTTTCAGCAAAATGCTCCCCAGCTGGTATTTTCCTCACCACCTTGACCTTAATTAATCAGGCTGAACGTTCACAGCCTGATGTCCAACGTTGGCTGTTCCATTTTCAATTGTTAATAAAATTCTTTCCCACAACCCTTTTGCAGTTTGGGTTTTAGGTTTAGGTTTGGATTTGGGTTTGTTTTCTTTAGCGATGGCCACATTTTTTTTTCATGCTTTACACTTGCATTCTTTCCTGTTTCTGTGTAGACTACCCCTGCTGACCTACCCTCTCCACATAAGAGCCAACAGAATGAACAGCAGAGATGAAATGTGGAACCCCCTCCGCGATACCCTGTTTGATTTTCGGGAATTTTCCATAGGGAGGCCTCCTCTCTAAAACCCCCCTGGCCTAAGAAAGACCCAATTTATTCTGTGTCGCTGTACAAAGCGCTTGGCCTCTTTCTCTCCGGGTAACGAAACTCAACCCAATCTAGTCTGTTTCCTGAGCACATCAGGTCCTCAGGCTCCCGCGTGTTTCATGATGACTGACTCGTTTTTTCTTAGATGCAGCCCTCTCCAGCCACTGCAGATGGGCTCTGTTTTAAAGAATCCAAGTGCATTTTTCCTGACACAGGCTCTAAGAGCAAACTTCACGCCCTGTGTCTGTTTAAACAACATGTGCGGCAATGTCAGCTATGAAATGTGTGTTGAATGAAGAGTCTGCCTCACAGACGCTGTTAGGCTTTGGACAAAGTACTCCACCTCTGAGTTTTCAGCTGGATAAATAGACCTACGTATCTGGTAAGATTACAGAGATCGCATAAAGTATCATATGTTTAGTACCTAAGTAATACCTGCTCCACAGATAGTAAGTAATAGCGATTATTTCCATTATTTACCATTAAAGAAAATCGTGGATGTTATCATGGAAAACAAAATTTAAGCATTGGTTCCAAGGGAGGTGAATCTAACAAAGTATAAGGAGATTTGTAAATGCCTTACACAGGCTGCCCCGGAGTTAGGAGGACCCAGCAATGCAAGAAACAACCCTTAAGACTCAAGATCCCACAAGTGCCCTCTATTAAGTTGCAATGGTATTTGAGGCATGATTTGTATTTGCTTGATAAACCTGGGTCACTGGTGTCTGATGTAGACTTCAGTAGAAGGTTTATTTTTTCATGCAACCTACACAGTGTCACTAACTACAGAAGCAATCATTTGAAGATTATACCACTAAGTTATGCCCTCTGCTCATCTGTTGAGTTACTCTCCAGAGGGGAAAAATGAGTGTCCTACATTATGAAAATGGGGATATTTATAATAAGACTTTGGACTGGGGGGTGGGGAGGGAGACACGTAGAACAGTGTAGCTCTTGAAGAGAATGGGCAAAATGACCTCATATTTTCCCTTCTGTCATGTCTCTGGTTCTCTAATAATGTTTCCATTATGAGGGGAAAATCTAAATAAAAATGCAATATTTAAATGCCCTTTTCCCTTTTACAACGGTCTGTATGTGTTTATTACTAATAAAAAGGAACTGTTTACATGCACATAGCATCATTAACTTTCTAGGAAGAAATCTCCCACTTTTAACTTCCACACAATATTTCCCTGTATCATGGATGATAATGAATAGTGAAATGGGTCAGTTAGTAGGCTGGAGAGGCAAATCCAATCACCGTCGTAGCTGAAAAGCAGTCTTTCATTCATGACCTTTGCTTTTCGCATAGAGTTGAACTTGTCTTGGTCGTTTCTGGATATGTTTCAAAAATGCAGATAATCATTAACCACTGAGTTGTACATTGCTTAATTAAACTTGCAGGTCAGTAAATCACAAAAGCAGCCTTCATTAGATCATAAATTACATCCTCCTTGAGGTTTCAGCCAACGAAATGAGTAAAACAGAACATTTTCACTGCTAATCTCCTAGACACCAGACATTGCAAATTGCACACATGCTGTAGTGCACTGCTTCTCACACTGGGTTAATTTCGCCTCTCAGGGACGTTTGGCAAATTTCTGAAGACATTTCTGGTTGTTACTATAGGAGATGGCGGGGAGAAGATGCTACCAGCATCTAATGAGTAGAGAGCAGGGAGGCTGAAAAACATCCTCCAATGCAAAGAATAGCTTTCTGCAAAGAATTATCAGTCCAAAATGACCAGAAAGCTGGAGTTGAGAAACCCTGATGTTATACCACATAGATGTTAATGTGGCAATTTTTAAAGATTTTATTTTTTTTAAAGAGAGGGGAAGGGAGGGAGAAAGAGAGGAAGAGAAACATCGATGTTGATGTTCAAGAGAAGTATCTATCAGTTGCCTGTCAAACTCCCCCAACTGGGGACTCAGCCCACAACTCAGGCAGGTGCTCTGACCAGGAATCAAACTGGCAACCTTTCGGTTTGCAGGACAGCATTCAACCCACCGAGCAACTTGTAATTACAGACTGTCCAGAGAGAAAGCAGGCTGACAGTCAAGGATCCTCACCTCCCCTAAGTAGTTATTTCTGCTCCACAATGTGAAGTACTCAGCCTGAATTAAAGTAATCAGATTTAGGGAGGAATAGACCTGGAATCTCTGGCATTAATGTCTGCCTTCAGCCCACCTATGCCCATCATTGTTTCTTCATGTGGTGCATGTTCATCATGGAAAATGCACACAAGCAACAGGAGAGACCAGCAGTCATTTGCATAGCGCAGTTTAGAGAGAGCTACCCTCTCAGATGTTTTTCTATGCATATACATTGCTTGCAAAAATGAGATCATATTCTTATGATGTCTAGAATTTCTTTTAAAAAATCCAGTTGGGAGGTAAGAGATAACTTGGGGAATAAATGAAGCAAGAATGGCTGAGTTTATCATTGTTATAGCTGTGCGATGGGGTTCACATCTCTCTATTGTTGTGTTTGAAATATTTCATAATAAAAATGCCATTAAACAGTAGCCTATTGACCTACATTAATTTTTTATTGTAGCAACATTGGTTTACAACATTATATAAGTTTCAGGTGTACAACATTGTAATTTGACATCTGTATATTCCATACCATGCTCACCACCAAAAGTCAAGTTTCCATCCATTACTATGCAATTGACTCTCTTTACCTATTTGGCCCTCCCTACAACCCCCTCCCCATCGGGTAACCACCAATCTGTTGTCTGCCTCTATGAGTTTGTTTGTGTTTTGTTTTGTTTGTTCATTTGGGGTTTTTTCCACACATGAGTGAAATCATAGGGTATTTGTCTTTCTCTGATTTATTTCACTTAGCATAATACCCTCAAGATCCATCCATATTATTGCAAATGGCAAGACTGCATATTTTTTTTGGCTAAGTAGTATTCCATTGTGTATACGAGTATATTCCATATCTTCTTTATCCATTCACCTGTTGACGGACACATAGGTTGTTTCCATGTCTTGGCTATTATAAATACTGCTGCCGTGAACATGGGGGTGCACGTAACTTTTCAAATTAGTGCTTAGATAAATACACAGAAGTGGAATTACTAGATCATATATATTAGTTCTATTCTTAATTTTTTCAAGAAACCTCCGTACTGTTTTCCATACTGGCTATACCAATTTACACTCCCACCAACAGTATATGAGGGCACCCTTTTCTCTGCAACCTTTCAAACACTTGCTACTTCTTTTTTTTTATGACAGGCATTCCAACAGGTGTGAAGTGATATCCTCTCATGGTTTTGATGTCCATTTCCTTAATAACTAGTGATGTTAACACCTTTTCATGTACCTTCTATAACATTTTTAATGGCTACATTTACCATGATTTAACCAATCTTCCACTGTTAAATGGTTAGGTCATTTCCAAGTTTCATTTTATAAACAATGCTGTGATGGACATCTTTTAGCTCAACCTGATAGATCAGATGTGGACTGTGAGCGAAAGAAAGCAGTCAAGGATGATACCAGGGTTCGTCCAGAGTATTGGAAGAATGAAGTTGCCATTAACTAAAAAGGAAAGGACTCAATTAAAAATGATTTGGGGTGGAAAATTAAGAGCGATTTTGGTGGTCTTGTTATGCTTGGGACTCCATCCAAGCTCGGGAAGACGTCCCAGTGGAGATGTCAAATAGGCAGTTGCACTGAAAAGACTGGAATTCAGGAGAGCAGTGAAGGCTGGCAACATACGTTTGGGTCATCAGCATATTGACCTTGAGTGAGGAAGGGGAGAAATATTTGAAGACTTAGCCCTGGATCCCCCAGTATAAAGTCAGGAAGCTGAGGACTAACTTCCCTTACTCTACTTCCTTTGCTGTCCCAGAAACCAAGTGAAGAAAGTGTTTCTTGAAGGGACTGAGAGGTCTAATAAAATATGGCCTGAAAATTGCCCATGAGGTTTGGTAACACAATGCCTTGCTCATTATCTGTCCCTACCAGAACGTAAATCCCATGAGGTCAGGACTTTGTCTGCCTTGATTATTGTTGTAACCCCAGTTACTAGAATAGTATTGGCATACAGTTTGTATTCAATAAATAATTGTTGAATTGAGTGAAAAATGAATCAAATCTGCATGCATTCATTATTTCACTATGCTAAATTTTAAGAATAGAATCACTAAGTTAAAGCAAAATTATAGGTCTTTCGTTGTGAAGTGCTACTATTAAATTTTTAATGCATAAAAAAGGCTGTATTATTTTTGTTTAAAGACCATCAAATAACAGGAACAAATATAGAGGACACACGGACAAAACTAGGGGGGTTGGAAACGGGAGGGATGGGTGGGTGGGCTGGAATAGGAATAAAGGATAGAAACTGTACTGAATAATCTAAAATAAAAAAATTAATTGAAAAAAAAGACCATCAAATATTCCTTTGTTATCAGTGGGGAACCTCAAAGGAGAGCTTGAGCCAGCCTCTGACAGACAGATAAACGAGCAGTTTATTTTTAGTTCCCCCTGCTCCTTCTATTGCTACACTTGAACTCTCCTCAAATGCCCATCCCAAACTGCGTCCCACATGGGATTAGTGTTCACTGGACTGTCGATTAGTTTCCTCCTCCCCACCCTGAGGATGTGGCTAAATATTAAGATACTAGCTCAACATCACTTAAGGCCCCATCAGAAATATCCATGTTAAAGGAAGAACTCGCCAAGATGAAAATTTCAAGACCTAAAACAAAGTTGTATTAGAATGACAGACACCAGACCCACTATTTGTGGCTGAGAGCCCTGCCTAAAATCACACCACTGCCTAGTCCACAACCTAATAAAGCTGCCTCTGGGCTAGTCTTGTGGAAAATGCCTGGGGAATGGCTTAATGCCCTGGCCTGCTTGGGAAAGAGAGCTTGAGCCTTTCCTGCCTCTTTTGAATCCTAACATGGGGTTCTTCATCCGGTGACCAGCATTTGTGGACTTGCTTTATCCTTCCTCTAAACAGGCTATTTTTCAAGCATAAGGATGGGGTCTTACTCACCTCTGGACCCCCTGCAATGCCTTATGTGAATGGGCCTCTCTCACGTCTCTGGAACTGTAGACAAGCAACAGATATCACACCCAACCCTACTGAGATCAGACACCAGAGAGCACATTTATTGCAGCAATCCTGTTCATCCATCCTAACCAACGAAGAACCATGCTCAAACCTGTGATGGCTCACAAGTAACATCTCCAACCTGGTCCATTTTTTCCCTCAAGGAACTGAGGGAAATGCTCCCTACAAGCATTTGGGGAAAAGAACTAAGGTGAAAGAGGTGGGTGGGCATCAGGGGAGCAGCTGTGGCAGCTGGTAGCTCCAGAAAGTTCACAGAAGATGCATCTCTCTCTCTCTCTCTCTCTCTCTCTCTTTCACACACACACACACACACACACACACACACACACACTTTCCTGGATTCTGAAAAGACCTCTGAGGCATTGTTAGATAGGCTTATTCACATACATTAACCCCCACGATGAGAAATTCTTGGGTTTTATGACAAACAGTTTAGGTTAAGAATGAGTAAAACACTGCCCGGTCCATAGGACCACCTATGGAGCACTCCCCTCCCTCCCACTCAGCGCATCTGATCACTGTGACACATGCCAGAAATAATCTCTCAGCTACAGACCACTTTGAAGTCAAAGGCATTCCTGGTTGAAATTTTCCCAAAGTCAAGGGCTTAAAAACGCTTTTAAGGTCAGAAAAGATCACCAGGAAACTGACAGGATAAAGTGAAGCACAGCATGCCCAAGGGCAGAAATCTCAAGGCGCTGTCATTGCAGCTTAGCTTGTGAATATATTAAAAATCCTGAGGTCAAAAGCCATTTTACTTTCTCATCACATCACTGCTCTAGCCCTAGGGAAAGCAGAAGAACCACATTATTTTCAGATCATAACCAGGGGCTCTCAAGCTTAAGTGTGAGTGAGAACCACCTGGGGAGTTATGTAAATGTAGGTGCAGAAGCCCCACCTCCAGAGATTAAGTCAGAGGTGAGTCCCCAAGATCTTTATCTGAGTAAGTTCCAACTTGTAGAAGCCTCAGCATAGAGGTACCCCAGCCTCGGTGACAGTTGTGGGGCAGGGAATTCAGGAAGCAGTTATTAGAAGGTGTTTGTGTGACCATCCATGGCTGCACATGTTCTCTCTCAATCCTCTAAATGTAGTTGCTAACAAAATATTAGGCATGAACAAGGGGTCCTCATATTCAAAAGTTCAGGAGCCCCCTTGACACCCATTCTCCTCTCCCTCGTGACTCCTGATGGAAAGGCGAAGGGACTACAAAGAGAAGAGACTCCTTCCTCCCTCCCCCTCTTTCTTCTCCCCTTCCTACCTTCTTTTCTTCCTCCCTCCCTTCCCCTATTTGCTCTGGGACTTTCCAGAGCTCTTGAATGAAGTAGAAGGGAGCTGGGGTCATCCACAGGTATATCGTGTGGCCAGACCAGTTCCATACTTACTCTAAGTAGGGCCATAGTGATACACAGAGATCTGATCAGATCACTGGGGAGGACTAAGGAGGAGCTGTAGGAGGAGGTTGCCCAGGTAAACGCTAAACAGTCTAGGACAGGATTGGCTGAGAAGCTGAACACCTCCAGAGAGCATGGAATTATGGGCAAGAAGGTCTGAAATAAAAGGAGGGCAGAGCCTGGCTCTCAGCTCTCTTCCTTGCGATGCCTGGATGGGTGTGCTACAGCTGCCTGCGGATGTTATTTCGGATGGTAGAAGAAACTCTGGGCACAGCCTGGCATTGGGCTGGCCTGGCAGGGGGTGGCAGGGTTATTCTTTGGGTGTTTTAGAGGGAACAGGCTCTGACACAGAAGCCTACCATTCTTCCAAAATTGTGTACCTTTTGTATTTTATGTTGTTTTCATTTGTAAACTAAGAGTTTAGCCTCAATTGATAGGCTTAAGTGATTAAAGCTATAACTAAAGAGTTAAAGGTTTTAGCCTTAACTGATAGGCGTAAGTGACTAATACATGAGGAGAGCTGCTATTCCAAAATTACATAGCTTTTGAATAAAGACTCCTTTCCTTTATCACCAAACCTCTGCCTTTGGAATTTTGCCTGGAGGGCGGTGGTGGGCAGCAGGACCCCACTTGCTGTTTGGTAACAGCCACACCTTGAAATCTGCAACATGCTGTGTTGCCACCATTCCAGGCCAAGCAGGTCCACGGTATTCTTCAGATGGAAAAACATTCACAGAGCCGTTGGGATGTCTGGCCTGCCTTTATTCAC
>JAPYXV010003686.1:0-12029 GCA_028533065.1 Trachops cirrhosus
TCAAGTTCAAGGAGTTCATCATCACCAAGCCCTTATTGTAGGAAATGTTAAAGGGACTTGTCTAAGAAAAAAAAGATAAAAAACATGAACAGTAAAATGATAGCAAACTCACAATTATTAACAACCACATCTAAAACAAAAACAAAAGCAAACTAAGCAAACAACTAGAACAGGAACAGAACCACAGAAATGGAGTTCACATGGAGGGTTAGCAACAGGGGAGTGGGAGGAGGAGAGAGGGGGAAAAGGTACGGAGAAGAAGTAGCATAGATGGTAGATAGAAAATAGACAGGGGGAGGGCAAGAATAGTAGGGGAAATGTAGAAGCTAAAGAACTTATGACACATGGACATGAACTAGACAGGGGGAATGTGGGTGGGAGAGGGTGTTCAGGGTGGAGGGGAATGAAGGAGGGTAATGGGACAACTGTAATAGCATAATCAATAAAATATATTTTAAAAAAAGAACTTCCCAGTACAACTGTAATTTATTGGTTTTGAGTGCTTTTTCTAAAATCAGTTACAATAGGAATACAAATGCCTATTACACAGTATTACAGAATTCTCTAGGCCTACTCAGACAGGGATCTAAAAGACATTTCCTTGCAGTGTAATGCACACACCTGAGAATTCTGACATCTCACCCCTGGGCTATGGAGAGGCCCAGTGCTACACAGAGGCTGGGGCCTCTAGATCTCATCCGGAGGGGGCAAAGAAAGCAGAGCCTAAGGTTGAATGGCCTCAAGCCCCAACCTAAGGCAGGAAAGAGGGCCGGGCCTCTGGTGTCAAAGGTCATGAGTCAAAACCAAGCTGAACCTTGTTTACATGCTGTGATGTCACTATTGAGTGTCTTTGTTCTTGAACACAGCACAGAGCCACAGTGAACTCACTCCCAGGACAATCCCCAAAACCATAAATGACCAGACATGTTGTCCTTGATGCGGGAACTCAAGAGTTGCAAAGTGTTTAGTTTTAAGTTATAGTTAATAAGCTTAGTAATTAGTGCATGTAAAAAGCTATTGTTCCAAGAACTGAAAGTATGACCCACCAACTCCAGGAGACCACAAGCAGTTCGACCTTTGTGGCCCAGGAAGACTGCAAGCAATCGAGATGGTATCTGAGCCATTGTGCTCCGGGGAGAGACTTCCTTACCCAGGACACAGATAAAGGATCACTGGGCATCAGATGAAAGAATGCTAGGAAAATTGCTGGACTGAAGCCAGATAAGATTAACCTTTTCTCTGAATTCCAAACCCTTTACTTAAGTTTTCTTCTCCTTATAAAAAATAGCAGGCTTGAAATGAAATGCAGGACTGTCTTTTAGGGCACATAGCCCACCATCTTTGCAGGTTGCAGGCATCTGAATAGAATGCCCATAAAGATTCAATCCTTATCTCTACTTATTGCTTCTGGCAGTGACAGGCAGCATGAATGCTGACTTTTCTGGTTTCGTAATCTGGTGACTCTGCCGAACAGACTTCGGGACTCTCTGGTAAGTCTGGGTATTCGGCAGGAGTCCCGTTGGCTGCCTGGACTAGGAGGCCCTGGGGGCTCAGATTCACTAGCAGCTGCCGAGTTCGCTCGGGGCCTCTCCTTCTCCAACTTGCAGCACTCCCAGCGCCTTCACTTTTCGATCAACTTGCTGTGTGTTTCAGTTCAGGGTTACAGTCCCAGGTCACAACTTAGATCGGTCGTCAGGAATTAAAGTGACTTCTGGTTTGGCCTGTGTGATATTACAGACTTCTGTCTGGTAGGATGGGTGTGAGGGGAAGCCTCCATTCTGGGAAACAGCCCTTTGGGGAGAGTTTTGGCTGGTTGGTCGACCTATGCTTATGAACCCATACTAAAAAGAAAATGATTTTTTTATTGTGATACTGCTTGGCTTATGTATAATCTGGACTCAGGAGAGCACTGGCCACTGAATGGGTCATTAAGTTACTATATTGCGATTAGAGTTGTTTTGTCAAGATCAGGGAGGTGGGACAAAATACCTTAAATATAAGCTTTTATAACTCTACATAATAAAGATGAAGAATTAAAAAGAAATCCATTAGCTCTGGCTGGTGTGGCTCAGTGGATTGAGTGCCGGCCTGCCAACCAAAAGGTTGCTGATTTGGTTCCCAGTCAGGGCACATGCCTGGGTTGCGGGCCAGGTTCCCAGTTGGGGGCCTGCGAGAGACAACCGATCAGTGTATCTCTTGCACATTGATATTTCTCTCCCTCTCTTTCTGCTTCATTTCCCCTCTCTCTAAAAATACATAAATAAAATCTTTTTTTAAAAAGGGAAATTGATTAATGGTCCAGGGAAAGGGAACTTGCCTGTGGCAGATAGAAGTTCAGAAGAGAGGGGCCGGGAAGATCTAGGTGTCATGGCTGCTGCGACCATGGTCCAGGGCCCCACAGCCCCTCCAGTCCTGGGAGATCTTCCTCTTTACTCTACTGAGGGAGCTGGAAGAGGTGAGCCTGAACCCATCTCTGTCCCAAACCCATCAGAGAACCAAATTCGGTAGAGGACAAGCCCCTGCCCAGGCAGGGCAATAACCTTTACAAAGACTTCCAGTGGGAGTAGGGCCAGCGAGCCAGCCTAGCGGGTATTATTGGGCGCATATTCCATTTTCTACATCGGATCTGTTAAACTGGTAAAGCTCAAATCCTTCTTATAGGGATGAACCTACTAAAATGACTGATTCAGTTGCATCCGTTTTTGCCACCCACCAGCCCAATTGGGCAGCCATACAAGCCTTACTAAATATTTTGCTTACGGGAGATAAGCAGAGGCTGGTATTGGATAAGGCATATGAAGAAATAGGCTTGGGGATTGCACCGAGAAAATCCAGATGTGGCTCCCGACCCTACTAGGGCAATACCTTTGACCAAGCCCAACTGAGACCCCAGTGAGAATGGACTTCCTCTCTTAAAACTAATAGTACAGCTACCTTGAACCACCCGGGATCTTGCGGCTATAAAGTATCAGCACAGAAGGCCGATTTGCCAAAAAACAGTAAGGTTTCTTAGGCTCCTGCTTGAACCACATATATTAAACTGTGGCTCACAGGTCCTGGAGTTTCTAAAGCTGTACAAAAAGTAGTTGCTAGATGTGTTGTGTGCCAGAACAACACCCCCAAGACAAACCCCCATCAAAAGAAAGACAGAAAACAATGCCAAGGACAGTGTCCACGTTGAGGACTGGCAAATAGACTTTATTCAGATGCCAAGGGTCTGAGGATGGACATATTTGTTAGTTTTTGTTGACACCTTTTCAGGATGTATAGAAGTCTAACCTACTATAACAGAGAAATCCTTGGAGGTAGTGAAAGCCGTACTGAAGGAAATAATTCCTCACTTTGGCCTACTCAGCAGCATCCAGAGCGATAATGGGCCTGCCTTTGTTTCAGAAATTACACAGGTTGGTAAATATTTAGGAATCAAGTGGGTACTCTACATGACGTGGAGACCTTGGGCCTCTGGGAAGGTAGAGAAGAAGAATCACACCTTGAAGAAAAATATAGCCAAGCTGTGTCAAGAAGCTCATCTCCATTGGCATCAAGCTTTACCTATCGCTTTGCTCAGGATAAGGGTGGCTCCTCAAAGTGGGATTCAATGGAGTCTTTCTGAAATTGTGTATGAACGACCATTTCAGGCTATGATTGGGGTGGGAGACATGTACACAGATCAAGAAGTGAAGGTAAAGAAATATGTACCACATTTAAGTCACACCTTGGCTGTAGTTAATGACCTTGCTTGTATTAGAGACTTCTTCCCCACCAGTTAGCTATATTCCTTTGAGCATGGAGATGAGGTCCTACTCAAGGCTTGAAAGACAGGAGAGCCAACTAGAGGAAAAGTGGACTGGACCTTGGGACATACTCCTCACCACCCGCACCGCAGTGAAGCTGGCAGAAATAAAACCTTGGATTCATCACACCTGAGTAAAGAACACGCTGGAGGAACAATGGACCACCAAACCATGAGAAGACCTGAAAGTCATCTTTTGAAAACAATGACTTACATTTTTTCATTACTTTTTGTTTGACCCCATGTTATAGAGAACTTATTCCTTTCAAATCAAACAAAAATTTTTGTGTATATTTAGCAAAAATGTTCTAACTATCTCTGACTTTTGCCTTGCAGGAGGACCCTACGTTGAACAAACTTTCATGTCTTGTTTTCCTTCTATTTTCACTTCATGTCTTATAGGTGTTTGTGTTCCCCTGGAAAGCCTTAGATATTATACTTTGTTTCAGCATATCAATAAGAATATAACCTATGAGGACATTATATTTGGGGACCTGTGGTAACTCTAAAAGACAGGGAAATGTTTTCCTTAAAAATCACTAATGTAGCCTCAGCTGGAGAGTGTGAAACTTTTGTCAACTGTTCTAAAAACTGTTTCACGCTTTCAGCAGACGTGGAGATGAATTGCAACACCGTAGTGTATCTTATGCTTTGGTCACATCAGATTGCCTGCAGGATGGTTTCTAATACATGGAAGGACCGTTTATTCCTATCTTCCAGCAAACAGTTCCGGGGGACCATGCTCTCTGGGAGACTGATGGTGTTTATGCCTCAGAAGCCCCACCGCACCTGGCTCGACGGGATCTCCCCTTGCACCTGATTGTAACAGTGATTTGCACCTTTTTAGCTCCGCTGAACATGTACCTTTTTAACAATGTTTGCAGTACCAGCCGCGGTAACCTCTTTGAGTGTAGAAATAAGTAGATTAGTCTGTGCTGTGTGGCAAAAGCTTTAAATGCCACCTCTCAAACCACTAGTTCAATCAGTCAAGAACTAGGATGAGTTAGAGAAGCAGCAGTATTAGAAGCTTGTGCAGCTATATAGACTACCTCCTTTTAAGACATAATCATGGATGTGAAGAATTTAAAGTAAAGGACTCTGCTGTTTCAACCTGACTGATATTTCAAGGCTCATAGAGCATAAAGTAAAGTAAATGAAGTAGTGTCCAAGATTAAAAAAAGAAAAAGGGATTCTTTGGTATTGATCTTTCTAAACTAACCTCCTGGCTGCCCAGTATTACTGGTCTTAGAGAGGCATTTGTCACTTTCATCTTTTTCAGTATCATAGCTTGTTGTATACAATGTGCCCCCTTATGTGGATCTGCAACTAAGTGTATTCCTAACCCCCCTGCCAGACTTTCTAATGCTGATACATGCTGAACAGCAAAATGACTACTTCCATATGAAACTGATCTCAGAGAAATAACATAGTTCAGACTAACTGCTGGAATGATGGGGGAACTCAACAGTCGGAAAAATTTTAGTTTTAAGTTATAGTTAATAAGCTTAGTAATTAGTGCATCTAAAAGCTATTGTTCCAAGAACTGAAAGTATGACCCACTCCGACTCCAGGAGACCACAAGCAGTTCACCTTTGTGCTCCAGGAAGACTGCAAGCAATCGAGATGGTATCTGAGCCATTGTGCTCCGGGGAGAGACTTCCTTACCCAGGACACAGATAAAGGATCACTGGGCAGCAGATGAAAGAATGCTAGGAATATTGCCGGAGTGCAGCTTTTATCCGATCAACCTTTCCCTGAATCTCAAACACCTTATCTACACTCTCTTTTTCCTTATAAAAAAGATCGGCTTGAAATGAAATGCAGGACTGTCTTTTAGGGTACATAACCTGCCATCTTCTCAGATTGCTGACCATCTGAATAAAGCGCCCTAAAGATTCAATTCTTGTCTCTACTTAAATTGCTTCTGGTAGTGACAGGCAGCACCAACTACTGACTTTTCTGGTTTCCTCCTAACTGGGGTCTGGACAAGGGTCGCCACGCGCGTAACTGCGTCAGTACTTCCCACTACAGATGGAGAGCGACAGCCAGGTGAGCTGTTTCAGTTCAGATCCCAGTGTAGGGCGGGTGGAAGTCGTGCAGGGAAGGGCTGAGGCAGATAACCTACATTCCCCCCGGAGGCTGGATTAGTGACCTTCGCCCCGCCCAACACTCAGGTCTGTAATACGGTTCAAGGAGAACCCAGGGGCGGGGCCACGGGCAACAACTTGGCCGGGGCGGTCCCGAGAGTTGTTTATTGGAGAGACGCTAGTATCATCGCCCAATCGGCGTTCCCGGCAGGAGGAGTGCCTGGACCACCGTCCATTTAGGGTGAATCGTCTGGACAACCGGCCAATCCTGGCTGTGGGCGGGCGGGCTCGCAGCTGCGTGAAGAGCTCTCTCGGGCTTTTGTAGTGCAGGTGCCGCGGAGCCAGCCGGGAGGACCCCGGGACAGGAGCTGACCCTAATGGTGAGTTTGGGTCCCTGGTGGTAGTTTGGGGCGGGGGGTGTTGGAGAGGGAGGTGTAGAGAGGGGTTGTTGATACGAACCTTCCTGAACCGGCTTTAAGAAACGGGGAGGTGGGGTTGGCGGCCTCCTCGAGCCGCACGGTGTTCCGACCCAAGTCCTTGACCGCGCAGGGGACGGGGGAGGGAGAGCGGGACACGAGCTGTTGCCAGTGGTCGGGGATTGGGAGCTGAGGGGGGTTGCGCGCGGGGTGGGGGGCTCGATCCGGACGAGACTAAGGAGGCTTTATTACAAAGCCTGTTGCAGTAGGGAACAATGCTCGGATCTCAGAGCGGCGCCCCCGTCTCTGATCCGACAGAAAAGGGCTTTCCTTCCAGTGGAAGCGGGGGGAGCAGGAAACCGTTGTGACAGAAACTGATCTCCCTGTGGTCAGCGCGTTCTCGGCTCAGGTCAGCAGGACCTTGTCTCCGTCTCAGTGCTTGTTCGGTGCGGGGGGTGGTGTGAGGTAGGGGGCAATGTCTGGACCTGTGGGGAGGACAGGAGCCTGTATAAAGTTTGGGTATGAAACGGGCAATTGTGATCGTTTGGTGGAGCCTATAAAAAATGAAGAATGTGAACTTTCTTAGGAGGGACTTTCCGAAGAGTTATTGCAAGGGGTGGGAAGAAGCGACTCTGCACTCGGGGCAGGGACTGTGTGGTAGGGGAAATGCTCTGAGCTCACCATCTCCAAGCGTCTTAACAGTTGGACTACATGGTTTTTCTTTTCTTTTCTTTTTTGGAGTGGAGTCAACAAATGCAGGAAAGGTCAGGTGTGCTTGAGATGGCAGGTCCCCAAGGCAGTCTGTTCTCAGGAGTGCCGTGTATTGGCTCAGGCTGAGGACAGGCCACCATGCAGGGGTCTGGGGGAAGGAGAGAAGCTGGACCAACGTCTGGCCAACAAGCATTTGCTTTGCTTGGTCAGTGGAGATGAGCAGTTCAGTTAATCAGTGATGAGGCACAGAAGAGGATTTTGGGGCGGGGGAGGTCTGCGTCTAGCCTTGTCCTGGATAAACAAGTGCAAGGGGGTTCTTGCAGCATGCCCTTTTCCAGAACAAATGGGTGGGGCCCAGGCTAGTGCTTCCTTCCACCTTCCGTGGATATTGCCAGTAGCTCAGGTCTCAGGGAGGATTCAACATTGTTACCTGATACGTGTGAGCAGCCTCTGTGTCCAACTGAGCGCTGAGTTTTCTTTCTTGTAGCCTCAGGTTAGAGCAGATGTAAAATGACTCCCCCCGCCCCCGCCCCGCCTCGTTTCTTCTCCTTAGTGAGGGTAGTGAGGGTCTCAGGTCTCTGTTCTGTTGACTTCCATTATTATTACGGGGCTGAACCAGAGATGCCATTGGGGAAATTGTCTCAATACAGAAAATGTCCTCTCTTCCGGTAGGATTGCTGCGGGGGTTGGGGGGGTGGGGAGGAATGCACGAAGTGTCCACACCTTCGTGAGAGGTGGGTGGAGATTTGGATTAAAATATTCATAAAAGTGGTAGTAACTTTTCCATTCAGGGTGCAGAGTTTGTGACACTGCGTGATCCTGTCCCACTTGCTGTTAATAGCTTGTCATGAATTGATGCCTCCGCCCCCAACCCTCACCTTCCGTTCCCGTGTTTTCATTTCTTTCATGCGGCTTCCACAACTTACATTGCCTGACTTAATTTTTGTCTATCCAAAGTGTGACCCAGGATCCCCTTGTGGTGACATGAATTTTACTGATCACCACTGAGGTAGAAGGTTTCACCTTCTGTGAAATAATTTTAAGTACTTTGGTCGCCTTTTATTACTTTCTGTGTTTATTGATATCTGATGTTTTCTTAGATATTCTGGGCAGGAATCCCATTTCATTTGTAGGTACTGTACACATTTTCTCTGAAATACGGTTCATCTTTTCACTCTATTCTATGCTGGTGAAAGGAGTCTTCATGGTAATAGAAATACAGTTTCCATCTCCTCGTTTGTAGCTTGTTCTTTTTTTTCCCATTGTATTAGAAAACTCTCTGTACTAGGAAGTCATAGAACACTTGACTTTAACTCGTTCTGAAAGTGTTCTGTTTGAATTTGCACCAAGTTGGTTATGGGTGCCCCCTGTGGGTAATCATCACTCAGCCCCCATGGTCAAACTGTTCCTTATTTCCCGCCTCAGGGGCAGTGCGTCCTTGGCAAAGATTCATGCCCCACAAGTGGTCCTGTGTCAGAGACTTCTATTCTTTTTTTTTTTTTTAAGATTTTATTTACTTTTTCGAGAGAAGGGAAGGGAGGGAAAAAGAGAGGGAGAGAAACCTTGATCGCTTGCCTGTCGTACACGCCGCCCAGGGACCAGACCCTCAGTGCAGGCATGCGCCCTGACCAGCAGTCACACTGGTGACCTTTCTCTTTGCCAGACGATGCCCAACCAACTGAGCCACACCAGTCAGGGTAGGACTTCCATTCTTATCCATGGGTCCCTCCGTCTGCTGTGCTGGGCTGTCCCAGTTACTGTTGTGACCTAAATACCTTCATGTGTTTCTGGGAAAGTCCTTCCACCTTGTTCTGTAGAAACATGGCTTTTTAGACATCGGCCTGTCATTTAGTTTTAACAACTAGTTTTGTTTTTTTTTTTTAATTAACCCCCCCACACCAGGTTTTGGATTTAATGGAGGTTTACTGAAACTCTGCACCTACATTTGGGAGAGTTATTGTCATGGGGGCATTGAACTTCCATTCAGAGGACATGCACCATCTTTCCATTTCTTTCCTTGTACTTTCGATGTCACTGAGTACGCTTTCCTAGTTTGTCGTTATGGTCGCTTTATATCCTTCATTAGACATTTTATTGGAAAAGCCTCCAGTTCTCTTCCTGTGTCTTTCCCCTTTGCTCTCACACAGAACACTTCACTTCTGACATACTTGGTCACCAGGCAAAGGAGCGGTTCTGTGCAACAGGCAGTTCCGTGGCACCACCCAGATGTCCTACAAGTTAACCCAGTTTTGACGCCATCTACCTGGAGTGTCTACCTGGAGGCTAAGAGCTCAGATCCACAAGACTGCCCTTTAATTCTGATGCCCATCACAAGTAGTAGGTCCCCAGGTTACCCACAGCTTCTGTGGACTTGGCTGCAAATCAAGGGTCTCATGGCCCCTCCCTGGGTTTGATTAATTGGTGGAGCAGCTCCGGGAAACACTGACTTATGTGTGCCAGTTTATTAAAGGAGATGATAAGGGGTATAGATGAACATCCAGATGAAAAGAGGCATAGGTTGAAGTCTTGGAGGAACCTGAGTGCAGGAGCTGCTGCCCCTGTGGAATTGGGGCATGTCACCGTGCCGTGTGGGTGTGTTCCCCCAAATGGAAGCTCTCTGAACCTTGTACTACTGGGACTTCCTGCATTCTTCCTGACGCAGGCATGATCAGTTGTGAACTCCATTTCCAGCCCCTCTCCCCTCCCTAAAATGTATGATTAGATAAGAACATTCCAAAGGTCTAATCTTGGCTGGGGCTTTCAGGTGACAGCCCCCTTCCAGGAGCCACCCGGAGTCACTTCATAAGAACAAAGATGCTCCTAGTGCTCTTGTCACTTAGGAAATTGCAGGGGTGTCAGGAACCAGAGAACAGTGCATATGTGTTTGGGGGGTGTGGGTGTGTATTATCTCACAGACATACTTTAGGACTTTAAGAAAATTTGTAAAAAAAAAATATATATATATTAATCAATTTAGTTTCAATGGTCTAGGCTTTTTTTTTCACCTTTTATTTCATTTCTTAAGATTTTATTTATTTCTTTTTAGAGAGGGGAAGGGAGGGAGAGAAACATCAATGTGTAGTTGCCTCTTGCACGCCCCCCTACTGGGGACCTGACCAGCAACCCAGGCATGTGCCCTAGACTGGGAATTGAACCGGTGACCCTTTGATTTGCAGGCTGGCACTCAATCCACTGAGCCACACCAGCCAGGGCTAATGGTTTAGGCTTTTTAAAAAATTCCTTTTAACTGTTGTTGCTAGTGATTCATAGTGAACTGAGATTTCCTTTTATGCTGTATTGGCACTCTGGAAAGCCACTAGGAGAGTATTCTGAGCTCACCTTGTTCTTTGTATATATTCCATAATAATACTTTGAGCTAGGATTATAGGCAGCTTTTTCCTTCTGCTAGAATTCTTGCGTGTTTTTGTTTATTGGATCTGGATAGGACCTCTAGCAGGAGTGAGGCAAGGGGCCTTGTTTGACCTAATTTGGGGGGAAAGGTCTTACCTTCCATCATTTGTGTGTTCTGTAATGAACATTCCTTTTCGGTGTGCCCCTCCTCAGGCTCTGCAGGTCCAACCCGTTCCTAAACTGCTGAGGGTTCTCCTGTGGATGTACGTGGACTGGGTTATAGCTTTTTCTTTATTCAGACGTTGTGACACTGTTCTTTTAAGGTGGTATTGTGATAAATTATAATTGACTTCGTAGTGTCTAACTATAAAATACAGCGTACATAGAAGATGCACAAGCAACTGCACGGCCAACTACACAACCTGAAGTGAGTGTCTGTGTAAGGACAGGCGGGCCACGGAGTGGACGGGACCCTCCCACTAGACACCCCACTTGAAATAACTCTTATGGACAGGCCGCCTTCCCAGGTGAATGATACAGGGGTGGGCAAAAGTAGGTTTACAGTTTACTTATGGAAAAATACAAACAAATAATAATACAAGAATAAACTCTGTGTTTTGTGTACTCACAACTGTATACCTACTTTTGCCCACGCCTATGCGTGCGTGCACCCCCGAGTCAGTGTATTTTATTTCTGCACGTTTTCTTTTGAGTGCCCATGGCATCACACTGTGTATCCCATTCAGGGTCGGGTTTCTTTTGTTCGCCGTTCTGTTTTATCCCATGGGATGGGAGCTGACTTTTGTTGCTTGGTGCTCTGCCCTGGTGAGACTATAACCTTTTCATTTGTTGATTCTTCTGCTAGTGGTCACATGGGTGGCTTCATGGTTTTTTTGTTATGATGTCTTTCTAACAACATTATTGGATGTCTTAGTCATTCGGATGTTTTAGGCTTATCTTCTCAAAAGTTTCCCCATTGGACCCCCGTTCCTCTCCCAGAGTCATGCTCCACGTGTGAGCCTCTGTTTTATGGTTGTCCTTTGGGGCTGGATCCACCCCAGACCCACACCCAAAATGAGTTTGGATGTCCAGATGATGCCACGTGCACCATGAGGCTGAGAAAACGGTTGGCAGTCTGGGGGGGTCTGATATGAACTCTTTTTTTTTTTTTTTGCATTTTTTTAAACATATTTTATTGATAATGCTATTACATTTGTCCTACTATCCCCCCTTCGTTCCCCTCCACCCTGAACACCCTCTCCCACTCCCCCCCTTTAGTTCATGTCCATGTGTCATAAGTTCTTTAGCTTCTACATTTCCCCTACTATTCTTGCCCTCCCCGTCTATTTTCTATCTACCCTCTATGCTACTTACTCTTCATACTTCCCCCCCCTCCACTTCCTTGTTGCTAACCCTCCATGTGATCTTCATTTCTGTGTGTCTGTTCCTGTTCTAGTTGTTTGCTTAGTTTCTTCTTGTTTTTGTTTTAGGTGTGGTTGCCAGTAATTGTGAGTTTGCTGTCATTTTACTACACACGTTTTTTATCTTCTTTTTCTTAGATAAGTCCTTTTAACATTTCATACAATAAGGGCTTGGTGATGATGAACTCCTTTAACTTGACCTTATCTGAGAAGCACTTTATCTGCCCTTCTATTCTAAATGAAAGCTTTG
>JAPYXV010003688.1:0-12027 GCA_028533065.1 Trachops cirrhosus
AGGGGGGATAATAGGACAACTGTAATAGCATAATCAATAAAATATATTAAAAAAAACAAGAAGAAACTAAGCAAACAACTAGAACAGAAACAGAACCACAGAAATGGAGATCACATGGAGGGTTAGCAACAGGGGAGTGGGAGGAGGAGAGAGGGGGGAAAGGTGCGAAGAATAAGTAGTATGGATGGTAGATAGGAAATAGACAGGGGAGGGCAAGAATAGTATGGGAAATGTAGAAGCTAAAGACCTTATGACACATGGACATGAACTAAAGGGAGGGAATGTGGGTGGGAGAGGGTGTTCAGGGTGGAGGGGAGTGAAGGGGGGATAATAGGACAACTGTAATAGCATAATCAATAAGATATATTTTTTAAAAAATTTAATTGATTTTAGAGAGAGGGGGGAGGGAGAGAGAGAAACATCAATTTGTTATTTCACTTATTAATACATTGATTGCTTGCTTTTAGTATGTGCCCTGACTGGAGATCAAACCTGCACCCTTGGTGTATTGGGACAATGCTCCCGCCAACTGGGCTCCCCCGCCAGGGCCTCACTGGTGCTTTTGCCCCTCACTGTGCTCACTCTAGCTGAAAGCTGTGGAGGAATCTAATGAGAATCTCAGAGTGATCCTTCTCCCTCTCTCTCTCTGACCTAAAAGACAAAGTGCTAGAAAATCTCCATGAGTCTCTATTCATTAATTTGGAATTGGTAGTAATTTAACCAAAAAAGCATAAAGTTGACCTTTATCCTTCCCTCCCCCAAAAAAGAGATTGCTAAGCAGTGACACGGTGGAAACAAGGTTAAATGGGTTCATGATCAAAAGAAATTTCTACATTAAAATTTTAACCCCATAAGAACCTAAATGTCTGTCAACAGGGTATTCAGTAAACAAATTATCCCATTTCCACACAATGAAATACCATCTAGCCACTAATGATGGTGTCATAGAACAATGTATAATAATATGAGAATAGCCCTGATCAATGTAGCTCCGTTAGTTGGGCATTGTCCTGCAAAGCGAAAGGTCACTGGTTCGATTCTGGGTCAATGCACATGCCTGGGCTGCAGGTTCAGTCCCAGTCAGGGTGTATACAAGAGGCAACCGATCAATGTTTCTCTCTCTCTCTCTTCTCCCCTTCCCTCTCTCTAAAAAGAAATAAATAAAATCTTTAAAAAATAATATGAAAACAAATTATGATTTATTTAGTAATTCAAAATCATGAATACAAAATAAAATAGAAGACTGTTTTTATTTTCATAAATACACACCCACAGAAAAAGAAAACTGGAAGGATATATTAATAACCTGTGGCCATCTCTGGGTGATCTATTTTTTTTTTGTATGTTGATCTGTTTTTTTCCAAATTTTCTACAGAAAATTTATACAGATACTTTTTATAATCAAAATTTTAATCATCAACAATTTCAGATGTAGCCCTGGCTGGTGTGGCTCTGTGGATCGAACACCAACCTGTGAATCAAAAGGCTGCCGGTTTGATTCCCAGTCAGGGCACATGCCTGGGTTGCGGGCCAGGTCCCCAGTGAGGGGCGTGTGAAAGGCAACCACACATTGATGTTTCTCTCCCTCTCTTGCTCCCTCCCTTCCTCTCTGTCTAAAAACAAATAAATAAAATCTTTAAAAAAATTTTTTTAGATGTAGTCATTAAGAACTGCTGAGACCACATATACAAGAAAATAAGGGATCGGCCCTAAACTTCTTTAAAGAGCTGGCCATACATCAACAATTTAACAGTTACTCCTACCCCAGTGGAAAAATGAGCAGTGGATATAAATAAGTGATTCATAGAAGACATACAAATGGTAAATAAACACATAAGAAGATCCTCAATCCTATCATTAAGAACTTTTAAAAATGTAAATTAAAATGACAGAGATATCAGTTTTTGCTTATCAAATCAGCAAAATTTAAAACAAATGATAATGCCTAGTGCTGGTAAGCGGGTGTGGAGGACAAAGCTCTGGGACAATGCTGGTTGGAGTGAAAATGATACAACCATCTCAGTTATCATGATGGTTTGAATGTGTGCCTCTACTTCCTCCTGAAACACCACAAAACAGACAGGACAAGAATTTTAAAACATAAAAACCCTCAAGAACAGAGTACGGGAGAGAAGGCAACAGTGGACAAGAAATGTTAATAGAATCTTGGAAAGTGGAAAGTGAGTGGCAGCTGATGGGGTGGATCACAGAAGGCTGGAGATTCAATGCCAACCAGAAGCAAACAGTTTTTCGCCTCTGAACCACAGAAAGGCTCAGGAATTGGAGTGGCCAGCTACGTCAGAAGGCGTCAGAAGTCAGGGTGCGGTAGAGCCAAAAACAGGAAGTATGGTGTGTTTACAAAGCACTTAGACTTTGCTATTCAGGCAATCCACAAGCCAAGGCATTTATCTCTCCCCTACACCAGTGGGAGGAGGAGGTTTATTTTCTGGAAAAACTACACCAGGGAAGCTCCAGACCCGGGCACACTAGGCACACCAGAGGAAAAGGCTAAGTCACTATGCTATAAGAGGAAGGGAAGTGGGATAGAGAGAGGGGGGATTCTTTAAAGGTCACATATTGAATGATGAGACCCCAGCTTCCTTCCCCCGATGGCCTCCCAAGAATGCTGGAGGCTGGCTAGTAGCTTCCAGGCAGGAGATCAGAGAGGACTGGCAAACCACATTGCATGGGCCACCCCACACAGAGGCTTAAAGCCAACAAGCACCCCAAACAAACCTCAATCAGCATCCAGTTCCTTGATCATAAAAATGAACATTGAATATGGAATCAAAAACATTTGAGAACGCCTCCAATGAAAAAGACAAAACAAAATAAAGCTCAGGAATAGCAGATAAAATGCATGGAGCAGAAATAAGCTGGAAAAAGAAGAACTTTAATATCTTCAGACAAATAAAGACATTATATCCATGAAGCAGAACATATGGCTACAAAAGGAGCAAGAACAAGAATCCTTTTTTAAAGAAGGTTGAAATAGAAGGGTATGACCATAAAATTGAGAAAACATCTCCAAAAGAAGAACAAAAAATAGATTTCCCAAATAGGATATTGAAAGAAAGAAAATGAAGGGATAAACCCAAAATTCTAACATCCAAATGAAAGGAGTTCCAGAAAGACAGAACAGAAAACATGAAGAGGAAGAAATTAACCCTGGCCAGTGTGGCTCACCTGTTGGGAGCATTGTCCGGTAAACAGAAAGCTCACGGGTTGACTCTGGGTCAGGGCACATACCTAGGTTCAGTCCCCAGTCAGGGCATGCAAGAGGTAATTGATCAATAGTTCTCTCTCATATTGATGCTTCTCTCCCACTCTCTTTCCCTCCCTTCCCCTCTCTCTAAAATCAATCATGTCCTTGGGTGAGAAAAAAGAGAGAGAGAAAGAAATTATTTTTAAGATAATAATTCAAGAAATTTTTTTAGAATTGAATAACATCAGTACTCTGATGGAAATGGTCTCCTAAGTATATAGCTCTATGAATGAAAAAATACCCACCAATGAAATTTCAGAACCTCAGGGATAAAGAGAGAATCCTAAAAACTTCCATAGACATAAAACCAAGAATCAAGAATCAGAAGAGTATAGGACTTCTCAACAGTAGACTAGAAGCTTTAAGACAATGAAGCATTGCCTTTAAAATTAGGAGAAAATTATTTCCAACCCAGCATCTCTATCTAGCCACACCCTTAAACAAGTATGAGGATTTTAAAAAGGCCTTTTTTTTCAGACAATCAACGACTCAAAAACTTACCTTCTATGTCTTAGAAAATGTATGTCACCAAAATAAGGAAGTAAATAAAGAGGGAAGTGTGGAATCCACACAAAAGGACAAGTACTGTATGATTCAACTCAAAATCATAGAAACAGGAAGTAGAATGGTGTTGCCAGGGGCTGGGGAGTTAGGGTTTAATTCGAAGAGATCCAGTCTGAGAAGATAAAAAAGCTCTAGAGATGGATGGTGGTGATGGTTGCACGACAGTGTGAATGTACTTGATGCCGCTGAGCTGAGCACTTAGAAAAGGTTAATATGATAAATTTTATGTTATGTACATTTTCCCACAATTCAAAAAATGTAAAATAGCATTAAAAAAAGTAGGATCCAAAAGAGAGAGAATCCACATAAGAGAGCAAAAAGGGATTTCCAAGATAATGCTAGGGATGTCCCAGGACAATGCTCAGCGGTAGGTGGAGAAGGCAACCAGCCCACACTGAGCAGAAGGATGGGGCTGCAGGGAGATGTGTCTGAGGAATTAAAGACAGACAGAAGGTGAATACTGAGACATTATCTGATGTGTCTGATCGTATTGAGAGAAATTTAATAGCTCTGTTGGAGAGGGATCAGTGATATGTATATAAAATTAAGGAAATGGAAAACTGAGGCAACCATTAATCTAGGGGGGAAACTAGACAAAAGAAAAGAAATAATCAGCAGCAGCAGCAGCCATGTAGCTCAGAGAACAATACTTAACGTAGTCATAGCGAAACTTACTTATATAACATAAACATGAACACTGATTGAAACAAAACTTGTGACATAACCATGTTAGGAAGATGGGGGAGCAGTAATGTGGATAGGGTGATATGAGTGCAATATCCTTACCTTTAATAATAAGAAGTCAATAGATAATGATCAGAATACAAAAAATAGCCATATAGGTACTTTCTTTGGAAATAGAAACAACTAAGATAATTAAATGTGTTTGTCTCTGGTAAGGAGATCTTGGAAGTGGGGAAGTAGAATAGGGAATTGCTATTTTTCACTGTAAGTTTGTGTGTTTTAATAAAAGTGAATATAAAATTTAAAATAAAGTGGTGTGGCATTTATTAAAGGAATTTGGAAAAATGAATTTTTATATATATATATATATATATATATATATATATATATAACTTCTCACCAAGAAATCAACTTGTAAAGATTTATCCTAAGGAAATAATAGGACTTGTATGTAAAGATGTATGTTCAGTGATGTTTATTGTAGCATTTTCTTTATTATTATATCAATAAATTGAAAATAACCTGAACATCCATTGGTAGGAGAATGTTTTAATAAATCCTGGTGCATCTACATATTGGAATACTATGCAGCTATTAATAAAAACAAAGAAGATATTTATAAACTAACATGAGATAATACTCAAGAGATGTTATTAAATGAAAAAGGTTACATGATAGTAAGTAAAGTTTCACATAAAAATATTTGTTTTAGCCTTGGCTAGTGTGGTTCAGTGGACTGAGTGCCAGACTGAAAACCCAAAGGTCACTGGTTCAATTCCCAGTCAGGGCACATGCCTGGGTTGCAGACCAGGTCCCCAGTAGGGGACATACAAGAGGCAACAACACATTGATGTTTCTCTCGCTTTCTTTCTCCCTCCCTTCCCCCCTCTCAAAAATAAATAAATACAATCTTTTTAAAATAGAATCTTTTTAAAAAATTGATTTAGAAGTCAAGAAGTCTAGTTAATTTCCAGAATGTATAAAGAACTCATACAAGTAAAAAAAAATTTCACTTAAAAAAAAAAGTAAGGAAAGGACTAGAAGAGACATTTTGCCAAAAGAGTACACAAATGGCTAATAAGCACATGAAAAGATGCTCCACATCCCTAATTATTAGGGAAATGCAAGTCAAAACTACAAGATACCACTGCATACCCATTAGGATGGTTACAATTTTAAAAAACAACAACAGAAAATAACAAGTGTTGGTGAGTGTGTGGAGAAATTGTGCACTGCTAGTAAGAATGTAAAATGGTGCAGCCACTATGGAAAACAATTACTATTGATACACCAATGTATCAATAGTAATCTTTGGGAATGGAATTATATGAAAGCTTTCTCTGTATAATGAAGATTCCTCATAAAATTAAAAAATGTAATTACCATATGACCCAGCAAATCTACTTGTGAGTATATACCCAAAAGAATTCAAAGGACTCAAACAGATATTTGCACACCCATGTTCACAGCAGCATTGTTTACAGTAGCCAAAAGGTAGAAACCACCCAAATGTCCATCAACATATGAATAAACAAAATTGGTATATACATAAAATGGAATATTATTCAGCCAAAAAAAGGAAGGAAATTCTGACACATGCTACAGCACAGATTAACCTTGAGGACATTATGCTGAGTGAATTCAAGCAGCCACAGAAAGACAGAGGCTGTATGACTCCACTAAAATGAGGTACCTAGAGGGGCCAAATTCCTAGAGACAGAAAGTAGAGCCGTGGTTGCCAGGCTGTGAGGGGAGAGGGCAGCGGGGAGTTAGTGTTTATGGGCAGAGTTTCCCTGTGGGGACATGAGAAGAGTTCTGGAGATGGATGGAGCGATGAACTGTACACTTAACAATGGTAAATTTTTTTAAAAAATTTATGTTAAGTATATTTTACTACAATCAAAAATGGTTTAATTGTTTTAATCTAGAAGTGTATACACGGATGTATCAATAGTAATCTTTGGGGATGGAAATATGTGAAAGCTTTCTCTGTATGATTTGGATTTTTTCAACTATCATATTATCATCTTAAAAAGTCTAGTTTCATTTAGAAAATGAAATAAAAGGAACCTCAAACCCTGAAGCATACCATCTTACAGTTTACAAAGCACTTTCACAATCATTATTCTGCTTAAGCATCACAAGAAATCCCACAAAATAGAGATGTTTTGTCATTTTGTAGATGAGGAAACAGGCTCAGAGGGGAGCGAAGTGACTAACTGGCGCATAAGTAAAACCAGGAGCCGGGACTTAATCACGAGCCCCTGACTTGCTCAGCTCAGCAGAATTGCAAGCATCACACCAACTGTGTCTCAGTCAGTCCCAGATAAACCTGTCTGAAGCCAAGAAACTCTCTGCACCCCAGAACAATGCTACCTGGGCAGCCTGGGACATAGAAAACCACATCAAGGTGATGAGATCTGAGAAGAACGCAGGCAGACAACGTGTTTTAGGTAGCCACCAAGGCAAACCGTGGTGTCACCCCCACAGGAGCATTACCAACTTCACAAACTAACTCTAGCCTTTGACAGTCCCCCACCACATGGTGAGAGTGGGTCCTCAGACCACCAGGAGGAGCCCCACTCTGGTGTGTCCCAGGCTAGCCCTCACCTGGCTCAGACCTTCTCCCGCAAGACCCCCCACTGTCCCAATGTACCTGGTCCCGTGTCCCAGTCATCACTGATAAGATCAACAGCAGCACACCAGGACCAGCTGAAACAAATCAGAAATTAACAGGAAGCATGAGAATCACCTTCAGACAAAAGAGGCACAAGGACAGGAAGTGGGTTTGGGCCAGGAAGGCTGGGGCTCGCCTTCTAGAAGTGAGGCAACAGTGTCTGCTTCACTGCTCAGCTGAAGTTGAGCAAGACTTCAGTGCTGGGGAAAGGAATAAAGAAATTTAAATCCTGTCTCTCTAGCCAGGCCTCTGAGATCCCCCATTTCTACCGCAGGTGTGCATGCTGCCGTCCCTGTGTTTGGAGGGAAAAGGGCTCTCACTCACCAAGGGGAGGAGATGCACGGACCCTGGCATAGCTCATATGTGGTACTTGAGAGAATACACAAAGTCCCACAGACTCCACCTGCCACTTTTAGCTGCCAGACCTTGGACGGGTTGCTTGCCTCTCTGAGTCTCCTCATCTAGGAAATGGAGGTAATACAGTACCGACTGCACAGCATTGTGTAGGCTTAAATGAAAACATGTGTAACTGGCTTCACATGGTCCAATTTGCCTGACTAGCAATTGGTGGTGTCCCCTGCTCCTTTCTGTCGCTCCAAATCTGACCCACTCCTGCAGTCTTTATCAGATCAGACCACCCTGGTCCGAAGCGTCACCCTGAACCCCTGTTGCCACCACAGTGGCTGCAGGTCCCATGTGTTATTTAATCTCACCATAGAGGAGAAGCACCATTGTGAAGAACCTTCATTGTGAGTCCCTTCGTTGATTACTTCTTTGCCATGGTGCTGTTTTATCTCCCCAGGTCACTCACGGAGGGTAGGAGCTGCATGGATCTGTCTCTGTATGCCCAGGAGCATTCCACAGAACACTGGAAGTTAGTCTATCAATGTCCGAGGACCTTCAAGATGCTGTGGAAACACCACCATCTTTAAAGCTCAGAGGTAAACATAGGTACCTGGGCTGAAGACTCCCCAGCAGGGGGGCTCAGTTTGTGCAGGCTGCAGCGAAGTCTTTCGTGAGGGCCAGGCCAGGGTGTCCTTGGCTCCTCTGAGCTCCTCTCACAAACCCCAAAAGGCAGGAAGTGGGGGAGTGTGCAAAAAGCCAAAGCTTCCTCTGCCTGAAGTCCTGCTCCCACCCACCCTACCATTTCCAGAAGGAAGCCTGCTTAGCCTGCGGCATCCTTAAATCTCCCCAAAAAGCAACCCTTAGGTTTGCCACCTGCTCAAGAGACCTACCCTCCTCCTGGCTCTCTCTCTTTTCAGACTATAGCACCTTCTTAAAGATTGCCCCTCAGCTCACCTCCCCGCAATTTCCCACCCCACCAGGGCTGCCCGCTTCACTGCATTCTTTCTCAGTGTACCCCAAGCCTTGCTGAGGCTTATTATGAGTGCCAGGCACTGTGCCAAGTGCTCTACATACAACACCCTGCATTAACCTTCAAATAACTTTGAAGGTAGAGGCTGTTACTATTCCCATTTTACAGATGAGGAAACTGTGACCCAAAGAGGTGACACAACTTGCCTAAGGTCACACAGTGAGTAGATTCACACTCTAACTGGTATTACAGACACCATAGTGAGATTTCACTCTAGGAAGATGTAACCACAGATATCCAACCTTTTGGCATCTAAGGGCCACACTGGAAGAAGAGTTGTCTTGGGCCACACTTTAAATACATTGTGACACATAATCACAAAAACATCTCATAATGTTTTAAGTAGGTTTATGATTTTGTGTTGGGCCGAATTCACAGCCATCCTGGGCCTCATGGGGGAGTTTCAGAAGCTCTTAGAAGGCAGAACCCACCTCCCGTGTGGCACAGAGACAGGGCACCTTGCAGGCAGCAGGTTATGAATGTTAGAATGAGTGAGTGTGAGTCATCACCAGAGAGCTTGTTAGAAATGCAGAACCCCAGGCCCCACCCCAGTTTTACTGAATATTAATTTACATTTTCCCAAGAGAATGAGATGATTGATTTGCTCATCAAAGTTTGAGCCACACTGGTCTAAACTGAATTGATGTTTCTATACTGGCAACCATGATCAAGGTAAACATAGATAAATAAAAAACACACAGGGTTCCGAATCTTTGGGATTTCACCTTTGGAGGAAGCACAGGGCAGAAAATGTAGGGCTCAGATTCTCCCCAAGCTTCCATTATTTTCTACTTCCTCAGTGCTCAAGCTGGACCCTGTCAGTCTGGGTGGCAATAGGATGTCATTAGAGCGCCACCTTCTGGTCCTCATTAGGTGTGCATTACACATTTCTGCCTTCGGCATCCCCACCTAGAGCAGCAGCTCACAAGTTTCCTGATGGCTGCATTTGATCTCCAGGATTCCTGTAGTTTTTCGATTTATTTCCGGTTTATTTTCGCTCCTTTTCTGGCCTGAAACATTCACCATTCACTACTCCTATCACGGGTTCGGATAACTCCCTATTCTCTAAATGACAATAATGTAGCACCTCATGTTTGCAAATTAGACCCTTGACCTTCTCAGTTGAATTCAATTCATCAGACATTTGTTGAGCTCCTACTGAGTGCAAATGGTAAGACTCCACGGACCTCTCCTCACTAACGTCAGAGAAAGTGGTCAGACCAGGCCTTGGTGTTCTAACCAAGGCATAAAGATTTAAAACTGATTCCTGCAAGGAAGTATTTGCAACATTCATATGGACATATTTCTATTTGCCTATATTTATATCCATCTGGAATCAATAGGAAGAGAAAAACATTCAAATACAAAACTGAGCAAAAGATACAGATAACTTCATAGCCAAAGAAATACAAATAGTCAAAGATATTTAAAAGAAATGTCCTCGTTTTAAATCTTTTTTAATTAGATTTTTAAAATCACTCTATTTGTCCCAGTAACTCCTTAGTCATACATTATTTTATTATTCTCTTAATAGTTATCAAGAAATTACAACATGCATACTTGAATTATTAGTCTACTATAATTCATACATTTACCACGCCCCAGGTAATGCAAGAATCTTACAATTTAACTCCACTTATTTTCCTCCTCACTTTTTTTTTAAAAGATTTTATTTATTTATTTTTAGAGAGGGGAAGGGAGGGAGAAGGAGAGAGAGAGAAACATTAATGTGTGGTTGCCTCTCGTGTGGTCCCCACTGGGGACCTGGCCTGCAACCCAGGTATGTGCCCTGACTGGGAATCAAACCTGCAATGCTTTGGTTTGCAGCCCGCGCTCAATCCACTGAGCTACGCCAGCCAGGGCCTCACTTTTGAATATTGTCAAATATTTTAATTTTTATACAAAAATAATACCTTAGATGGCCAAGATGGAGGCATAGGTAGACACACTGTGCCTCCTCGCACAACCAAGATAGGGACAACAACAATTTAGAAACAGAATAACAACCAGAACAGACAGGAAAACTGAACTGTATGGAAGTCCGACACCCAAGAAATTAAAACAGACATGTTCATCCAGACTGGTAGGAGGGGCGGAGTCACGGAGCAGAGAGCAGAGAGCATTGGGACCTGATGCGTGAGGCAACTGGGGTGTGCAAGGCAACCAGGGCATGCAAGACCACAGCGGGCAGACCCTGGGGTGCAAGTGTTGGCAGGCAGACCCTGGCTGAGGGGTGGCAACCGGCAGACCCAGTGAGGTGGCAATTGTGAAGCAAGGCACTGTGTGCAACCCAAGATCCCAGTGCTGGGAAATAGAGCTTTGAGCACTGATTGAAAACACCTGTGGGGGTTGAGACACAAGGAGAGACTCCCAGCCCCACAGGAGAGGTTGCTGGAAAGTCCCACAGGGTGCACAGGCCCACCCACATAGGAATTGGCACCAGAGGGGCCCAGTTTGCTTCGGGGAAGCAGCGGAAGGGACTGAGGTCCGATGGAGAGCAGAGCAAGCACCATTGTTCCCTCTCAGACCCCGCCCCCACATACAGCGTCACAACCCAGGGATTGGGGTGCCCCGCCCTGGTGAACACCTAAGGCTCCACCCCTCATACATAACAGGTGCGACCAGACCAAAAAACAGAGAGAGACAGAGAGAGAGAGACAGAGAGAGATGGCTCAAACAGAAGAACAAATGAGAACCCCAGAACCCATCCTTTGAAGCAACCGAGAGATAGCCAACCTGTCAGATGCACAGTTCAAAGCACTGGTCATCAGGATGCTCACAGAATTGGTTGATTTTGGTTGCAAACTAGATGAAAAAATGAAGGCTACAATAAGTGAAATGAAGAAAAATGCACAGGGAACCAGTAGGGATGGAATGAAAGCTGGGTCTCACATCAATGGAGTGGACCAGAAGAAAGAAAAAAACAACCACACAGAAAAGAATGAAGAAATAAGAATTCAAAAAAAAATGAGGAGAGGCTTGGGAACCTCCGGAACATCTTTGAATGCTCCAACATCCGAATTATAGCGGTTCCAGAAGGGGAAGAGGAAGAGCAACAAGTGGAAAAGTTACTTGAACAAATAATAAAGGAGAACTTCCCCAATCTGGCAAACAAAATAGACTTCCAGGAAGTCCAGGAAGCTCAGAGAGTCCCAAACAAATTGGACCCAAGGAGGAACACACCAAGGCACATCATAATTGCATTACCCAAGGTAAAAATGAAGGAGAGAATTCTAGAAGCAGCAGGAGATAAGGGGATAGTCACCTACAAAGGAGTTCCCATCAGACTGTCAGCTGATTTCTCAAAAGAGACCTTACAGGCAAGAAGGGGCTGGAAAGAAGTATTCCAAGTCATGAAAGGCAAGGACCTACATCCCAGATTGCTCTATCCAGCAAAGCTTTCATTTAGAATGGAAGGGCAGATCAAGTGCTTCTCAGATAAGGTTAAAGGAGTTCATCATC
>JAPYXV010003689.1:0-12027 GCA_028533065.1 Trachops cirrhosus
AACACTATGGTACATTTACACAATGGAATTCTATGCAGCAGAAAGAAAGAAGGAGCTCCTACCCTTTGCAACAGCATGGATGGAGCTGGAAAGCATTATGCTAAGTGAAATAAGCCAGGCATTGAAAGACAAATACCATATGATCTCACCTTTAACAGGAATCTAAACAGCAAAACAAAGAAACAAGTAAAATATAACAAAGGACACTGAAATAGAGGACAAGTTGTCAGTGACCAGAGGGGAGAAGGGAGGGAATTTCAGGGGAGAAGGGAAGGGTTTACAGGAACAAATATAGAGGACACATGGACAAAACTAGGGGTGTTGGAAAGGGGAGGGAGGAGAAGAGTAATGGGTGGGTGGGCTGGAATGGGAATAAAGGATAGAAACTGTACTGAACAAACTAAAATAAAAAAATTTAAAAAAATTGGTTCACTTATAAAAATAATGTTAAAATGTATATTACAGTCTTCTACTGCCTTAAGAATTTGATTTGTTACCATGGCTACAAAATACCAACTAACTGGATGGCAGGTGATGATATAACTTCATGTTTTCTATTAAAACTATCAATTAGGGCTGTTTCTATAATGGTTGTGACATTGTAAAATAGCTGGAGAATTCCAGCAAAACCCTGACTTGGCAGGGTCTTTGAACTAGGTTTAAGTGTGTCTCTTCAGAGGAAAAGATTATATCCATAGAGCCTGACTGTAGCTTCCCTACTAGCATGTCACTCTAAGGGTTCTCAGTTAATTTGAAGACACAGAAGACATACACTGGGTGAAATGTTAGAGATGTAATGAAAATAATCACAGGCCTTGGTAAGAAGGGTCAGAGGGTGGAGGTTGGCACCTGACCAGAGGCATTCAGGGAATTATATTTGAGCTAGGAGCAGAGGAGGACTAGTAGATGCTTTCCCTTACAGTTTTCAATTTACAGATTAGAGATGAAGAATTAGTAGCTAGGATGAGATTTGTTAGACCTTAGGGAGGGACCGTCTGGTAAAAAGCAAATAGAAAGCCAGTGTATGCTGAGGGAAAAGGCATTAGAGTACTGACTGCTTTTAAGACCAACAGAATATGCTTTTGCCTGTCATATGACACACACATAAGAATAAAAAAGAAAAAGAAAAGAAAGTTAACTCAATGAGAGTAGATATAGATGATTTAATCCATATTTCCAGAAATTCTTTGTCCAGGGCAAGAAGGCCTCACTCATGATCCAGGTGAAGAGAAGTATGCATGGACAAAACACAGCGGATGGCTCGATGCCAAGGTAGTGGTGCTGGTTAGTAGGAGGCGAAAAAGACTTAGAAGAGAAAGTCCTCCTAGACAGCACTGGCCAAGACTTTGAGAAAGTGAGAACACTAGCTGGGTCTTGGAGGAGAAGTCTTTATGTTGGCAGGGGGAGGAGGAGGCTATGCAGATGGGAGGAAGAAGGTGGACACGCACCCCCAAAAAATCACAGCCATCAAATATGAGGCCTGGTCTGCTGGAAGCTGGGTAAGAGGAGCACAGGACACTTTGACTGGACAGGTTGTGCAGGTTCACTTTCTGGAGAGCCTTGAAAGCTAAGGAGAAAATGGATTTGGGAACCTTGGCTGATTGGACAGGAAGATGACACAAGGGGAAATGGTATTAAAGGCAGCAAGTATCCTCATTCTGTTTAAGATAGAGGGAGCAGACTTTAGGTATCCTGAGCAGACTCACAAAGCCTATGCTAATTAAAAAATGATTGCCAGGGACTACAGCCAATTAAGTATGAATATTCCAGCCCCAGAGGCAAGGTGGTTCCTCTTGTGGAATGGAGCATCAGGCTGTTTAAACCTGACACAGTTAATCATCTGATTGAGCCAACTCCCCTCTTCTTCACAGTCACCAAGCATCCCTGTGTCAGTTCATGGCTTCTGTGTGGGCAAGTCTATAGGAGAACATTCTTCGTGGCATGGGCCCAGCTCCCACTCTTTGAAGGGCCAGTGGAAAGCGAGGTCCAGCACACAGGAACCACACCCATCAATAGGCTTTCCTTTGGGGAATCAGGCCTGCATTGTACCTAGGCTGCTGTGAGACTTGCTTTTTGCTAAAACTCCCTCACCTTGAATTGAGGCAGCAAACGTTTACTGTGTATCTTTAAAGTAACTTCCTAAAATCTGTGCTAAACCTTCCAAGGATGAAACCAGTTCAACCACTTTTCCTCTGAAATCCAACACACTCTACAACCTAACCTAAAAGCACTCAGTGTCGTTGGCCCTTACCTTGGCTGATGCATGCACTCCAACCAAGTTGGTGTGTTGTCCACAATGACAGCTCATATCCCTGGGTCCCTATTCTGGGCACCAGCTGATGCAGAGACTGGCAAGCATTGTCCATAGCGTTGTGGATGAGACAAGACAAATTTACACGGGCTACCAAGTCCTGTGGAGGAAAAGGGATGGCACAGTCACTCTCTCAAGAGGAGAGTGCCTCTACCCTCGTCTTAACAAGCTTTTATTGCTTTTCTGGGCACATTACATTGAGGATGGTCCTCATTTACTATGCACAGGTTCACTTTAGCCAGTTACCTTTTACAGAAAACAAAGGAAAGGATGTTGCTAATTATATCACAGAAGAAGGATATTTGCAAATACAAAGGGAAGAGTGGTTGAACTGGTTACACTCATTCTTGAAAAGCTTAGCATAGATTTTAGGAAGTTACTTTAAAGATATGCAGTTAACATTTGCTGCCTCAATTAAAGGCGAGGGAGTTTTAGCAAAAAGCAAGTCTCACAGTAGCCTAGCTACATTGCAGGCCTGATCCCCCATGGGAGAAACTATCCATGGGTGTGGGTCCTGTGTACTGGACCTCACCTTCCACTGGCCCTTCAAAGAGTGGGAGCTGGGCCCGCACCATGAAGGATGGTCTCCTATACAAGTTTCTAGGAAATCCATTGGTTTTAATTTAGAGATAGGAACTGAACTGCTTCTAAGGAGATACATAACTATGTAGTCTAGAGCCCTATCTATGTAGACTTAATAAGGTAAGAAATAGCATAGAAACTGCTATGATAGTTAACATAGAGGAATGTAGGCTGTAAATAACCTTGAAAATTTTTTAGATGGTATCATTACAGGAAATATACAGAAATTTTTGTCACCAATACTTTTCTTACTTGCCCATAGCTGTTTGTTTTTTTTTCATCCTCACTTGAGAACTTTTTTTTTCATTGCTTTTAGAGAGAGAGGGTGGAAGAGAGAAAGGGAGAGAGAGAAACATTGATGTGAGAAATATCAATTGGTTGCCTCCCCTACACACCTGGACAGGGGATTGGTCCCACAACCTAGGTATGTGCCCTGACCAGGAACTGAACTTGCAACCTTTTGGTTACAGGATGACACTCCAACCAACTGAGCAACATTGGCCAAGGTGCCCATAGGTGTTTTTAAAATGTCATGATTGTGTTACACATTCAGTTGGCTTATCCTCTTGTATCTGAAGCATTTTCCACTGTGGTTGGCTCTAGGCTGTGCAGTCTTACATGCCATCTACTCTGTGGAACATCACATGCCACAGAGGAGCTGACATTTGTTTAACCCTTCCCCTAATTGTGAAAACATTTGTGCAAGTTCCCCCTTTAAGAGACCTTACTCAGACATAAAATGTTCTCTTCCTAGTAAAACTGCATTCCACATGGAAATAAAGAGAAGGAAGCCTTTTAGTGATTCTTGATTTGTGTCAACAGATTTCTTTCCCAATAGACCTCCAGGTGAGTTTACTATTTTTCACAGCCCAGAACACTGAGCACAAGCCCATATAGGTGTGCATGGAAGAAAGAAATTCCAAACATAAGACAGGTTTAAAGGGTTTACTTGAGCCAAGGTTTAGACCCAGTCCTGGAAGCAAAATCTCAACTGACTGAGAAAATAAGAGGATAAGAGTTTTGCAATTCATTTTATACATTAGAATCAAGGAAGGAGGTGGAAAGAAAGTTACGTGAAATGCACTGGTGGCAGATTAAGGGAGTAGGAGAAGGCGAAGCAGGGAAATCTCTGGGATTGGATAAGAAGTAAAATGGAGAGACACTCCTTTCACATTTGTAGGTGTAAGATAGTTAACAGTTAACATACATGGCTTACAGAGGTATGCAGGTAAGAGATAATAATGAAGGATGTTGGGGCTGTCTTGCCCAGTACCAGATATTTATCTTCGGATGTCTGGAGATGAATTAATTCTGATATTTTAAGTATGTTATTCTAGATGCACAAAAACAATGCACAGGACTTGCTCAAGATCAAGATTAATCTGTTATACTATATAGGCCTAGGACATGACTTCCCAGTATAACCTGTTCAATTAGAAATTTTTTTATGATCAAAACATCCCATGTGGTTACATTTAATTGTTGAGTTTATCAAGCTTACCAAGGTAGCCTCTTTTTTTCCTTCATAGATGGAAGAGGATATCTGATAGATAAGTTGACATTTTTACCAGTAAGTGTAGAATGTCTTTCTACATATAATAAAAACTGTATTTCAAGAAGAGTAGTCTGATTAATTGGCCTGCGGGGGGGTGGGGGTGGGGAGTGATGTCTTGCCATGTATCATTTCCAGTAATTTAGGTAGAATAGAGGCAGTGAAGGTAGTAGAAGGAAGTGAAATGACAACACGATGGAGTAACTTGGTCATGACAGTCTGATTTGCTGAAGGTTGAGTTTCCATAAAGTGGTTTAGCTCAGTGCCACTGGCAGATAGGGAAAGATGTCAATACTATGTGAAAGCTGCACTGGTTTGTGGAGATCCCCACATGTTAGTGTTTTGTTTTGTTTTAGAATAAGTTTTTATTTTGGAATTATTTTATTTTATTTTTTGTTTTTCAGTTACAGTTGAGATTCAATATTATATTAGTTTCAGGTGTACAGCATAGTAGTTAGATATTTGTATAACTTAGGAAGTGATCCCTGTGGTAAGTCTAGTGTTTGGTGCTTCAGATAAAGCAGCACAGCCAGAGCCACACCCTGTTCCCAAGCTTCCTTTACCCAGTATCTACCTCTGTGCTCAGTTTGCTCAGTGTGTACATCCTGCCCTTGGCCTATAACTCATCAGT
This sequence comes from Trachops cirrhosus, assembly GCA_028533065.1. Taxonomy (NCBI): domain Eukaryota; kingdom Metazoa; phylum Chordata; class Mammalia; order Chiroptera; family Phyllostomidae; genus Trachops; species Trachops cirrhosus. Next base: position 5,077 of record JAPYXV010003689.1, read on the forward strand.
GTCAACCCTTAAACCCCTTCCATGATGCTACCCACCCCTTTGTGTTTTTAATTTGTTGTGAAATACATAGGACATGAGATTTCCCATCTTAACCATTTTCAAGTGCACAGTTCAATGGCAATGAGTACATTCACATTGTTGTGCAACCATCACTACAACATCTCCAGAACACTTTTCACCTTGCAAAACTAACTCTGCACCCATTAAACACTACCCTCTCACCCTCCCCTCCCTCCAGTCCCTGGCACCCATCATTCTACTTTCTTTCTCCATGATTTGGGCTACTTTATTGCATATTAGTAGAATCATACAATACCTGGGGGAACCCAAAAAAGCCAAATTTATTTATAAAAAATTGTGTATTTATTCTTACATGTTTAAAATTTAATCACCTTCAAAGTACTCTCCATTTGATGCAATACACCTATAGAGATGTTTTTTCCACTGCTCAAAACAGTTTTTGAACTAGTTGATTTTGATGTCTTTTAGTGCTTCTGCCATTTTTTGTTTCACCTCTTCCGTGTCGGCAAAACGTTTCTCTTTGAGGACTTTTTTTTTTTATCAGGGAAACAAATAAACAAAAAAGTAAAAAAGTTGCTCAGGAGAGATTGGGTGAATAGGGAGGGTGGGGCATGGGGGTCATGTTGTTTTTGGTCAAAAACTGCTAAACATTCAGTGCGGTGTGGGCAGATGTGCTCGTAAATCACCCATTGTGAAATGGGCAAATGCGTTGAAAGACTCTTAAAAAAAATTCAGTGAAGCCAAATGCAGTCTCTCACAATGCCAGCTGGTACACTGATACAGATGGGTTCCTAGAACACTCACCTAGTGAGGGAAGTCTGTACTACAAGGGGCCCACCCTCCAGAAGATAATTCTGGTACTTTTGGGGTCCCCCCTTGTATTTGTCTTTCTGTGTCTGGCTTACTTCATTTTGCAATAATGTTCTCAATTTTCATCCATGTCGTCGCACTTACCAGAATTTCCTTCCTTTTTATGGCCAAATAATATCCCATTGTATGAATATACCACATTTTGTTCATCCATTTATCCATCAATGGGCACATGAGTTGCCTCCACCTTTTGGATAGTGTGAATAGTGCTGCTGTGAACACAGGTGTAAAATATCTGTTCAAATCCCTACTTTACACTCCCTCCTTTTTAAAAGATAAAGTCCTATATTTGCTGTTGTTGTTTTTTTTTTTTACTAGGAATCTAACATGCCTTTTTCACTGTGTAAGCCTTTTTGTTAAGATTATTATTATTTCATTAGGTGTCTGGTGATAAAGTTGTAAGGGTTTGAGTGGTTTGCCTCAGCCCTACTTCTCCCATGAGCCCCACTATCTTTAGTGCACAGTTTTACAGATCGAGAGAGGGGTGTGTGTGTGTTTAGAAATGCATGTATGCATCACATCATAGCAGAAATGCCCACAGAATTGAAAGGAAATAAGCTGGAGGCCAGCTGTTCGCTGTACTACCTAACTACCTTGGCAATCTTAGAAATTCAACCAAGCCCAGTGTTCTCCTCAGTTAACTCTGCCTGCCAGGGCTCCTGGAGGGGTACCTGACATGGGGTACCTGGTCCAAATCCAAACACCTGGTCTACTCTTCACAGGAGTTCAAATGCCATCATTTGCAATAGGACTGAGCAGAGGCTGAAAATCAGAGTGGGAACTTTGTTGGACTGGAGCTCTGCAAGCAACTGGCTGGACTGTTGTCTTGTGTCTACAATTGTTTACATCCCACACAAGACTTGATTGACCAAATAAACTAGATAAGCAAAAACCATGAACACAAACATTCTGTTCCAGCATAAGTGTGTGTACAGAGATATTTGGAAAGCTTGAGGATGCCTGGGAGCAGTTGGGTTGAGGGACAGAAGGTCACAAGATTTCCATGAGCATTTCTACTGGCAGAGGAAGGTTTTTCTCAGTGTGCCACAGAGAGGCCTGTGACTCAGGGATGGAGACCAGCCTCAGAGAATGTAAACTGAGCCCGTAAACAAACAGGCAGTAGACTGAAAATTGGAAATTTTATATTTATATATTTAATTTTATATTTATATATATATTTATATTGAAAATGTTATATTTAACCACTCACTAAAAGTATTTGTGGCTGAGAACAGGCTCAGAGACCCACACGGAGTCAGAACGTTAGCATGTAGTCCCCAGCAGAGTTAGGCCTGAACAATCGCCAGAGCTGAGTTCTTGGGCTGTCTGTATAAAGAAATATTAAAACAGATGGAAAAAAGAGACCCCTTTTGATTTTTCAGTTATATGATAACATAAAACATAAAATGTCAGTGTTATTGTATCAGTAAAATTTTCCATACCTTAAATTTACCAGAATTTTAAGCATTTACCAGAATTTACCAGAAAAAGGGAAGTGGCATCTGTTTGTTTGGAAGGCAGGCATAAGAGAATGACTAGCTGAAACCAACTGCCTTTGCACTAGAGGAGGAAGGGAGCAGGGCAAAAGAGAGGAGGAAGAAGGAAAGGAGGGAAGGGATGTCATGTCTCTGCCCAATTTATCATCTCACTGCTGTAGTTTTCACATTACTGATCACTGTGATGTTTTTTCAACTGTGGCATCCCATCAGTTAGTCCACCAGAACTTAATACAGTATAGACAGAATAGAGGATATCGGGATGCATTGCATGTGCTTAGGGTCAGCATTGTTTGCAAATATTTTCTCCATGTGTCTATGTTCATGGATGTATCTACTGCATTATAATGTAAAACACAATTCTGACTGTGGGTTGTGGTCAGAAATTTGAGAAACATTCTTACATTTTGCCTGTCTTCTGACCCTGGACCTTCCTTTTCACTCAATAGGAATTGTGTGTACAAATTTGGCTACTGTTAAGCTCTAAATAGATTCTGATGGTGTTAACTTTCCATTATCACCTACTCAGGAATTGGGGATTGTCCCAAGGGTGCCCCACACTCCTAGCATGTCTTAATCTTTGTCTGAAAACCTATAATTGGTTGGATGAGGCCTACCCAATTATGGAGGGTAATCTGCTGTACTGAAAGTCCAACAATTTCAATGTTAATTTCATCCAAAAAACATCTTCACAGGAGCATCTAGACTAGCGTTAGTCCAAAGAACTGGGCACCAAGCTCATCCCGACACACACACTAAAGTGTTGGTAAGTTCCTGTCTAAGCCTTCACTTATTATTTTTCTTTTTCTTTTTAGATGTTATTTATTTACTTTTAGAGAGAGGGGAAGGGAGGGAGAGGAAGAGAGGGAGAGAAACATCAGTGTGTGGTTGCCCCTCACATGTCCCCCCATTGGGGACCTGGCCCCCAACCCAGCAGGCCTTCACTTATTTTAGTTCTTTCTGTCAGTAATCCTGGTAAGAGATATAATTCTCATCATGTGACAGATGAGAACACTGACATTCACACAGGTTAAGAGACTTGTCCCAAGTCACGTGGTTCTGGAAATGAAAGCCAAGCCACAGTCTGTAGATTCTGGGTGCTTCCACTGCAGCACAGCAGTATCTGTGCTGTGAATGTGATGGGTCCTCCCACAGGGAAGAGCTGTGAGAGCTCCATACTGGGCACACTGGGCCTTTGAAAGCCAAATGAACCCTGATTTGAATCCCAGTTCTGCCAAACACATGTAGCTGAGGACCTGGGGTCATTTATTTAAGGTCTCTGTGCCTCAGTTACCTTATTTACAAAATGGAGATAATGATAAACTCTCCTTAGGGTGAGAGTTTATTAAAAATTTTATTGATTTTAGAGAAAGAGAGATACATTGATTTGTTATTCCAATTATTCATACATTTATTGGTTGATTCTTGTATGTGCCCTGACTGGGGATTGAACCCACAACCTTGGCATATCAGGATGACACTCTAACCAGCTCAACTACCCAGCCAGGGCCTAGAGTGGTTTTAACAATGAAATGAAATATGCAAATAGTTATCATGCACTAGACAACAATAATGGCAGTAATATAAAAATATTTAAGAAAATTGTACTTGAACAACAAATTAAAATAAAATTAAAAAAGAATAAAGAAATGTAAAAAAATATTTAATCTTTCATGACCAGTTTATTTAGAAAGGATGAAAATATCCATGTATATACCTGAAAGTTCTGTCTCTGTCAAAGTTTCATAATCAGTGTCTCCAGTTGTGTGTACGTATGTGTACAATCCCAGATTATTCCAAAGCTTTATTAATGATTTCACATGTCTGTTATTATTACTATGCCTAATGTCTCCTCACGAACTTCCATGTACCTTTCTATTTATTTATTCTTTAAAGAGATTTGATTTATTTATTTTTAGAGAGACGGAAAGCCTCTCCTTTAGGGAGGGAGAAGGAGAGGGGGAGATAAACATTGATGTGTGAGAGATGCATCAACCACTTGCCTCTTGCAACCCTCCAACTGGGGTCCTGGCTTGCCACCCAGGCATGTGTCCTGACCGAGAACTGAACCAGCAACCTTTTGGTTTACAGGCTGGCGCTCAGTCCACTGAGCCACACCAGCCAGGGTCTCTACTTATTTACTCTTAAGTGGGCATCAAATATTTGTGTTTCTGGTTGTCTATTAAACATCTAATTTCCTTTGGCAGTTTTTTTGTACTTAGCCTCTGATTCTGTGTTTTTTATTCTGTTTAACTTCCTAGAAGGCACATTGTTGTGAGAGGGTGGGGTCTGGAGCTCCACTGTCAGTTCAAGCCCAGCTGTGGGTAAGAGGCTTTAGTTTCCTCATTTGTAAAATGGGACAGTCAGCAGAAAACTAAATGAATAAAAACATGTAAATACTTAATACACAACCTGGCACATATTAGCTATCAAATAGGCATGAATAGATATTACTGTTTTTCCTATCCATATACTTTTTAACAGCACTGAGCATTGTGTATGTTCGACTACTTCCACTGGTAATAGTGAGCTGCTGTCGTACATGGCCCAGGAAGACGACAGCATGCTGCTGGAGAGACTCAGTGCAATTCTCCTGAATGCATGGTTCTGCAACTTTGGGGAGACCTGTTAGAAGTAGCAAACACCAGCAAAGAGCCATGCCTGCTGTCAGAGGCACACCAGACGCTGTGGGGCCCAGGCGAGCAGGTAGTTAGGACTCATCTGCTGTCCCCAGCCCCTCTCTGTGTCCATATCCCATCAACAGCACCTGTCACATCTTATGTAATGACCCCCTCTGCTACTTCCCCTGTCCCCTGAGCCCCATGAGGGAGGACTGAGTCCATGCCATTTTCACATCTGTAGCAGTCTTCCCAGTGGGAGCTCTGTCTCTATTATGGCACAAATTCATAAAAGTGCTCCAGCCACTCAAGTCCCAGTCACATCTCCCCCTATGATCTCCTCAGGTGACCAGCGTCTGGGCTCATAGCACCTTGTCCCACAGCTGTGTCTCTCACAGATGAGTACCAGAGCCTTTTCAAAATTGTGCGATGCCAGATGTCTCCCTTTGTCACTCACCAGTACTATGTTTTTATACATGACTTGTTCATTTATCAAGCTTATATTAGACAGTCACCTGGGGAAGTTCCTCAGGCTAAAATAATGAATGATCTCAGTCCTGTCCTGGGAGAATTCAGGTTGTTGGCAGAACTGATTTCCTTGTGGCTATATGACTGATAACCCCAACTTTTTGATGGTTGTTGGCTGGAGATCACACCATGTTCTAGAGGCTGCTGACACTGCCTTGCCATTTGGGTGTCTCTGAGGTGGCCACTTCATCAATCCAGCAACTGGAGGCTCTCCCTCCAGCTTGCTAACATAACAGTGTTAGTATAGCGAAACAATCTTCAGTCAGTATATAACATAACAATCCCAGCTGTGACATCCTCTTACCCTCGTTGTATTCTGTTGGTTAGGTGAAAATCTCAGATTCTGTCTGTACTTGGTGGAGTAGCATGCATGAAGATGCAGACATCCAGGCAGGTCTTGTTGTGGGTCACCTTAGGGTCTGTCCAACACACACGAACACACTCATCCAGCTGACATGTAAGATTTATGTATAATATCTAAGTTATACCTCAATTTTAAAAATATCTGAGGCTAAGAGTTATAAAGCAACTTGCTTTTAAGTGACTCAGCTACTAAGTGGCAGGGGTGAATTCAGATTCAGCTGTGTCTGATACCAAAATCTTTGCTCTCATTTTGTAGATCTAAAGAAAGAATGTACGTAAAACCCAAACAAAATACACCTTGGCTCAGTGAATGGTACCTGTCATAAGGATGACGTGCCATTTCCATTTTATTACTTGTAAACATTACCAGTCTAATTCTGGAAAATGTTCAGGAAACAGTTTCTATTTCTCAAACAATGCAATATGTCTGAGCAAGTGCTAGAACCCTTGACTTTCTAAGGGCTACTCTAATTGACTTTGGTCAGTGTAAGACTTTGCCATTCCTCAATGTAAAGATTTCCTTATACATGGAGGAATATGATTCTAGTATTATTATAGTTCATTTCCCTGGCACAGAAATTTATTTATCCTCCCCCTCTACTGAAGTCCAGAGGTTTGCTCTAAATAGTCCTTAGTTAACATTCTGATCTATGAAGTAACCCTCTGTTTTAAGATTTTCTATAATTATCTCCTCAACTTGTTCCTCATTATTCAACGGCTTCTTACAAGTAAACAGTGAATCATCTTGTTCTCTCCCATCTGTTCTCCAGTACTTTCTTTTTTAATTTTTTATTTTAGTTTATTCAGTACAGTTTCTATCCTTTATTCCCATTCCAGCCCACCCACCCATTACTCTTCTCCTCCCTCCCCTTTCCAACACCCCTAGTTTTGTCCATGTGTCCTCTATATTTGTTCCTGTAAACCCTTCCCTTCTCCCCTGAAATTCCCTCCCCTCTCCCCTCTGGTCACTGACAACTCTATTTCAGTGTCTTTTGTTATATTTTACTTGTTTCTTTGTTTTGTTGTTTAGGTTCCTGTTAAAGGTGAGATCATAT
>JAPYXV010003690.1:0-12027 GCA_028533065.1 Trachops cirrhosus
TTTTTTCTTCTTTCCCTCACTTAGCAATGGTGACCTAGACCCCTGGTCAGGAGGTGGAGTAACCAAGAACATCACAGACACCTTGGTTGCCATCACTATCCCAGATGGGGCCCATCACCTAGATCTTCGAGCCAACAATGCCTTTGATCCCACGACTCTGCTATTAGCCCGCTCCTTGGAAGTTAAATACATGAAGCAGTGGATCAGAGATTTCTATGCCAGTCTGAGAAATACACACTGAGAAACTTTTGATCATTTTCAGTTTCTGCTTTTATGTTCATTCCACTCACATTCCTATTCATTTTGGTTTTCTACACAAAATTACTTTCCCTTGTTTATCATTGGATTTGGTGGGGCAAAGGCTGAGACAGAAGAGAGGGTGATGGTGGTGACAGCAGCCATCCCACACCCCAGGTCCTTGCCTTCTTTGACCACTTCTGGGAAGAATCTCTTTGTGGCAGCTTTCCCTCCCTACCAGGGCCCTCATAACTGCAGCAGGGTTCCTGCCTTTCTCAAGAGAGGGAGTCCATTCCTTTGTTTCTCTGCAAGCAGAGATTTCTCTTGGTTTTCAGACTGAAGTCTCTTTGGCCCATTTGTCACTCCCCATCCTTGTCCTCCCAAAATGAAAAGCAAAAGATAAAGACGATGTAAATGCAGCTGATAGGAAGGATGTCTGATGCCAACCCAAGAACAAGAAGCCATTTCGTGTGTCCTTGATTTAAGGACTTGGAACTACGCTGTAAATAAACAGTAGGGCGGCACCTTGTCCCTGTGTGCTGCTCCTGCAGCTCACTCTAGCTGTTGGGATTGCTGTGTGCACTGGGCTTGGCTGATTTTGGAAAGTCCTTTAATTTTCTGTCTTCTACTTGGCAGCTTTTCTTGGTTCTGGGATATTTTCCACTGTGGGACTGCCAGTTAGAAATCTGGCCTCTTTTTGCTCCATTTCTCTTTGTTTCTAAGGTCAGTTTTGTGGTAATTTGGTTATATTTTGTCAGTTTGGGAAAATGACTGTTTTGCTTTTCCTTTTACATTAGAGCAGGCTTTTATATGCTGTGGTCGCTGATGATACTTTCTTAAGAGGCCTTTAAAAATTGATGAATCAATCATTCAAAATGTAGACTGTAGTTATGTTCAACTTTGTTTTTTAAATTTTATTTCCTGGTGGTTGATGCTGCTGCCATTGAAGCCAGAAATGTTGGGACATTAAGAGGCAGGTGCGTGAGAACTTTCTGTGTGGCTCCAAAAGGCAAGCTAATTCATGCGGGCAGCATATTTGACATTAATAAATGACCGAGCCGTTGCTATTTCCAAAGGGTTGGCTTCTTTCAAGCAGTTCTTACACTGAAACCTTTCTTCAGAAGAGCTTTTCTAGGATAACAAATAGGGTTGGATCCAAACCTTTCAGGGGGACAGAGAGATTCTATTCTGTTGAAAGATTTCTTCCCTCTTTTTAAATTTTTCTTAAAAAATTTTTCACCTTTCATTTTCTGTTTAAAAAAATTTACTCTTGTCTCAATCTTTTCTATAACATTTATTTTTTAAAAGTGTATCCAAAGTGATTACTGGATGAGAGGCTGAAATATTTCTCTTATTTTCCCTGGTATCTGGGAGGCACAGAAAAATCTTTGGTTTCAGAAGCCTCTGGTTCTTGTTGTAATGAGTTGCCCATCAAGGCATTTGGTCACTGTTTTCATTTCAACATCGGAGAAAAGTCTACTGGGGTGGGAATTTAAGGGTTAAAACAATACTAGTTTCTAGTTTTTATTCTTTTTCAAGGAAAAAGTTACATAATGCTGGGTTTATGGGCTTAATAGAGGATATTCTTACTATTTTAGGATACTATTGATTTTGGGATATTTTCCTTGAAACCTTTTTACTTAAAATCTTTATAATATTTTGCTACTTCATTTAATAAATATTAAATCTGTTGATGAACTGTGTTTTTGTGAAGAGAATAATTGCCAAAAATGTCTATTTTTCTGCAATTATAATTTGGTTTTATGTTTTTCTTTATGTACATTTTTTGACAGATGGCAACTTTAATTAAAGTTAACCGAATTATGATATGCTGAAATTTAATTTTAAACTGAAGAATTAGAACATCAAATAAACCTTATTTAAAGCATCTCTCTAATAGATAATGCTTTTGAAAGATCAGGAAAAACAAAGAGAATTGGGGTGGTTTTTATCTTCTGTTGTTTTACTTTAACTACTTAGAGTCAATGGGTAAAACTAAGGAAAATTGAGGATCTTTCTTAAGGGTTCTGTAAAGTCAAGAGATTATCCAGAGGAGCCAGTGTCTAGTCTAGCATATTAGAGAGTGAAGACACTTCGGATACCCAGGCCAACCCCATCGTTTTTAGGTGGATGGCACTGTGGCACAGAGAGAAGGAATTGTGTAAGGCCTCACTCACAGCTCATTTTTTGGCTGAACCAGACTTTGGATCCAGGTTTGTTTGGTTTTTTCTCTGTATTGGTATAGCTTAATTTTTGTTTGATTCATGAAAATAAACCTTACTGAACCAGCTTAAGCAAAGAGGGAACTTACTGAAACTGCAGGGTTAGCCCCAGGACTTGGGTAACCAGGGATCATGAGTCAATGGAACTGGGGTCTAGAAAGTCATTCAAAGTCCAGACTGCCATTTCTCTTTCTCTTGCCTTGAACAGACTGTGGGGGAGATTTGTTTCTGAGATGTTTATAGCTTGTTTAGCAGTCTACCATGCGCATGTGCATTACAATTACCTGCAGGGCTTGTTAAAACATTGATTGCTGAAGCCTCACCCACAGTTTGTAATAAATAAGTCATAGGGTGGATCTTGGGAACTTGCGTCTCTAACAATTTTGCAGGTGATGCTGGGTGATCACACTTTGAAAACTTCTAGTTGAAAGAATTCTGAATTTCATTTTCTTCAGACAGGGCATGTCCCTTTAGTTCACCTCACTCCTCTTGTCCTGCCTGACCCCATTTGAGTCTGGAAGCTCTGCCTAGCATTTCTCTTCCCATTGCTGCTTCATGCTGTTTGCAGACCAATTTTCTCTTCTTTGCTTGTTCAGGGCCCATGATGACTTCCCAACATGGTGTCGTCAGGCCCCAGAAGCTGCACCTCCTCACATGCCCACAACTCTCAGGTGGTTTGGGAGGGACAAGTTCATAAAAACATAGTGTCAGAGATCACTGTTTGGGGTATACTGTTTGGACAGTTCAGGCAACTCAGTATGTATTTATTACAGTATATCTGGGATCACAAGTATCCAAAAATATTCCAATGACTTATGCAGTAAAGAGATTCATAGTTAAGCAAGTTTGGAAAATAATGGGTTAACAAAGTTAAATATATATTTTTTAAATCTGTAAATATACATTGTACCTCTACAAAATGGTAACTGAGAATGCAACTTTTCCTACTTTTTTTATATGTACCCCAGGCATGAAATGGCTCCAGCCACTAATATATTACTTTATCCTAGCTTTGATGGTACATCTGCTTTGTACCTGACTGATACAAGAGTAACTCTACACCAATCAGGTATCTTCTTGCCCATTGCCAGGGGTTTGTCATACTTTTACTTACAGAGCTGCAAAGCATACAACATTGTTCTAGAATGGTAAAAAAAGCAAATACAGTATCTGTCCTAATAAGGTTTGTATTCTCCTGGGAGAAAGATAGGAAATGTCAAATTGTACAATGAGTTGGTATCATTGTAAATGCTATAAAGAGTCGGGGGCTTTTAGGGCATTTACTGGGGAATCCAAGTTAGTCTGTGGGAATAAGTCTCTTTTTTTGAGATGTGACATTTTGGATTTATCTAAATGCAAAATGATGAGTGGGAGCTATACTTGGAAGAGGATGGAAAACAGCATATGCAAAACCCCTGAGTGTAGCATGTTCAAGGAACTGAAAGAAGGCCACAGTAGTGGGCCAGCAGATGACCAGAGAGAAAGTTGACTTAAGAAGACTTTGGAGACATGGCAGGAAAAAGCTCATTCATGTAGACCATGGTAAAGACTCATTGTAAGGAATGAGAATATTGATGGTCTTTAATCAGGGGAGTGACATAACCAGATTTTTATTTAAAAAGACACTCAAAAAATGTCTATTCAGGTGCTCTGCCCATCTTTTAATTGGATTGTGGGGTTTTTTTAGCTTTGAGTTGTATGAATTCTTGATATATTTTGAATATAAACTCCTAATCAGATATATTATTTACAAATATCTTCTCCCATTCAGTGGGTTGCCTTTTTGTTTTGTTGATCATTTCCTTTGCTTGATCATTTCCTTTGCTGTGACAAACTTTTTTGGTTTGGTATAATCCCATTTGTTTATTTTTTATTTTGTTGACCTTGCCTAGGGAGACATATCCAAAAAATTTTCTTTCTAAGTTATTGATTGTTCCTCCTATGGTTTCTGTTTTTATGGGCGTGGGAAGAAAAATGAAAAAGGTGAATGGGAATAAGAGATACAAATTTCCAGTTATAAAATTAGTCATGAGGATGTAATGCACAGCATAGGAAATATAGCCAATAATATTGTAATAACCAAAAAAAAAATCACTCTGGCTGTGGAGAGTGGAGTGTGCGCTGTAGGGCCAAGCATGTGATGTCGGAGACCACTGTGGCAGCTGTCCAGGTAAGAGAAGGGCTAGCTTTGATTAGGGTGGTAGAAGTGAAAATGAGAAGTGGATGGATTTGAGAGAGATTTAGTAAGGAATGTGAATGGGATTTGGTGATGTTTTCTATGTGCGCTATAAGTTGGGTTAGTGTCAAGGATGGTAAATTCTGGCTTGTGTGCTTTGAATAGATGATGGTATCATACACTGGAAAGAGCACGAGAAGGTAACCAGGTTTGGCAGGAAGGTTATGAGTTCAGTTTAGTTTCGTTTTGCTGAATTTTATGCACTTTTGAAATAAACAAGTGGAGCTAGCTGCCAAGTAGAGCTGTTGGAAGTAAAGATTTGGTGACTACAGCTCAGTTCTCCATGAGTAAGCGACAGCAGTGACAGGTGCAGCAGCACCAGCAGTTTTCAGTCCCCAGGGAGAATGAAGACACTGTTTGAAGAGATCAAAGCATCAATTAAAAATAACTATAAAAAACCGCCCCCCCCCCGCCGGAACTTTGGGTTGGAAAGCTGTTGTGAATAGGTAGTAATCAAAGCATGGAATGTGAGCTCAAGGAACTTGTGTTCAGGAAACACTTCATGAGCTCCTCTGGTACTGTAACTCTATGATACATTCTACTTCTGTAACTGTGGTAGTATGACTCCACCGGGCCAACCCACCACCTGGTCCCTGGTACAGCCTTTGCTTCAATTGGGATCTAGTTCTCTGCACTCATTTTCCATCCTTACTGCTGCCTTTCACTTTTCTAACACCCTGTAATTCAGCCACACCAAATGTCCTATCATTCAGAAATACCACTCCTGGCAGCAATGCTCTTATGGAGCACTTGGGAGGCTCTCCCCGCCCCTTTCTTTCCCCTGGGCTAGCGTGCTAGCTTCCCACCCCCAGAACCCCTCACCCCTAAAGATGCCTAAGTTCTCCTACCTCTTGTCTTTGAAGGCTCTCTCTCCCCTTCTTTCTCCTGTCAAGGGCCCTTCTTTTGCTGGAATTTATTTCCTGAGTCCATTGCTTCTACCTCTGTGAACCTTAGAAAATAAAAATAAAAAACTGTTCCTCAGCCTACAATTCTATTCTCAGCACTACCCTTCAATATACTTTCAATGACAAACTTCTGTGTATCTTTCAAACCCCAGATCAATTTGATTACTTCCCTTTGAAATCTTACTCCACTACTAAAGAGAGTGGGTTCCTTATCAGTGCCCTCAGAACAAGGTTCACACCTAGCATGTCAGCCATGTCAATTAGAATGTGAACTTCATCAAGGTAGGGATTGTCTGTCTGGTTCATCTCTGCGTCTCCAGTACCTTAAATGGTGCTTGACCACCTCTAATTTACAGTTTTGGGTTTGTTTTTTTTTTGCCATGTATAATGCACATTCACATTTTGTGCTCATTATACATGGGATTACAATACCCATGGCATGTAATTATTATACCCATGTATAATATACACCCTTATTTTTCCCTAAAAAATTTGGACAAACAGTGCATATTATACAGGGCAAAATATGGTAGTATACATACCCCAAGCGTTAATATTGTTCTAAATGTTCTTACCCTCTTTTCAGGAAGACCAGACTCTCTGAGAGCAGGGACTATGTCTTATTCCTTCTGGTAATCAGCATCTAGCCTGGGGCCTGGCAGCCAGGTATCAGTAGGTCCTTTGTAAATTTGTATGAATAGATACATTTCAGGGTGGAAAGGCCATGCTTTGATGTGGATTCCGACCAGCAGTGTCCATGGTGTTGTCGAAGTGATGAATAAATTCACATGGACTGCAGAAGTCCTGGGGAGGAAATGGAGGACACGGCCACTCTCTGAGTGCGAGAGTGCCTGACCCTTACCTGGACAGGCTTTTATTGCTTTTTGGAAGCATTATATCAAAGAAGATTCTCATTCATTATGCTCAGGCTTGCTTTAGGTGATTTTTACAGATAACAAAGAAAAAGATGTTGCAAATGCAAGGGAAAAAGTGGTTGAACTGGTTACACTCAGTCCTTGGGAGGTGTAGCACAGACTCTAGGAAGTTACTTCAAAGGTATGCATTAAACATTTGCTGCCTTAATTCAGCATGAGGGACTTTTAGCAAAGGCAAGCCTCAAAGCAGCCTAGATATAATGCAGGCCACGTTCCCCATGGGAAAGCTGATCTGTGGGCCTGGCTCCTGTGTGCCGCCTCATGCCTCTTGGTTTTCTGAACCAGGGCTGAGTTACATTCACCACTGCCACACAGACCGGCTCCCTATAATGCTTTTTATCCATCCCTCTCTCTGCCCACATGGCCTCCTTCCCTGGGCTTCCCTGGATTTTGGATTGGGGATTTCCTCATAGTTAAAACCTCTAGAATTTGGACTTACTGATTTTCCTTCACTTGAACTGCATATTCCTCCCTCTCCTACTGCATCAGCCTGCCAGTCTTTCTCCAGGGGGCTGAATGTAACTCTGCCTTAATGTTAGGTGAGAAGAGAACACTGACTAGAAATAGCCATTGAAGTGAATGGATTTCTCTGGAGCCACTTTTCACTGCAAGGGGTCAAAGAAGGGGCTGATTCCAACAGATTCTGCTGCCTAATAATGGACATGGGAGGATAGAAACAACAACACACTAGAAAGCAGTCTTGGGATCATCTAGTTTTCCATGTGTGTTTAACATGGCTACTGTCTTTAATAAGAAACAGTCCTAGAGCGTCAGAATTACTTGTCCAAGGTCACAGAGCTAACATGTTTATTCATTTAAAAAACTTTTATCACACCTGGTTGCAAAAGGATTTCGGACTATTTAAAGATATAAATTAAACACAGTGGGAGATTTAAAAGTCATAGAGATGTAACATGACTTTGGTTCATTCTCCCTTCAAGTAAATGCCTGTCTCCAGAGATAGGGAGCTTTCTTGTAGCTTTTGATACCCTTGCTTCATCTTCTCAGCTGCACAAAAGCACAGGAAAACGTGGAGGAGCCCCAAGCACTTGCAGACACCGATGTCTCCTCTGAATGCTGAGGGCAGAACATACAGCGCATGGGTGCTTTCTCCACAGCATGTGGAGAAGCCGGGGCTGCGGTCACCAGTGGGAATGGTGTCTTGGAGAAGGGCCCCATTCTAGTGTGTGATTTCATTGGGTACTGGGTGAGGGATCACCTGTGGAAGCTTAAAATCTTACACCTGAGTTGTAAGAGTGGCTTAGCTACTCCTTTTTGGGGGGTTGGGATGGGAGATGGGCAAGGGAGGCATAAGAGGGGAGAAAAGTGATGCTGATTTGGGTTCTGCAATCTGCTCTGTGACTTTGGGCCAAAATGAAGTCCCTCTGAGTCTGTTCTCTCATTTGTGAACTCGGGATAATAACATCTGCACATAAATTTACTGTGAGAACCAAAGTGAAAATGTGAACATGAATGTGAAACTGTCACAGCCAGTCTAGGACATCTGATAACGTGTTGTACACTTTTATTTCACCTTACTCTCCTTAAAGTGTTATTTTTAAATTATGTTCTTTTAAAAATAGTCCTGTTTCTTAAATGTTGAGTTTCTTAAACTCAACAAGACATTTGTTAGCTGTTCATTCTGTGCAGAGCATCATGCCCAGTTCTGGGGATAGAGGCATGACTAAATCTCTGATCTTTAAGGAGGTCACAATCTTGTCAGGGAGACAGGCATACAAAATTCAGCTTGATAAATGTATATCAGTAGTGGGAAGTTCTAAGTTGGGCTTACTAATAATAATGGCTAAATTTATACAGTGCTTATTATTTGTCAGGAGCTGAGCCAAATTCTTTACTTGCATTACTCCCTACAATCCTTAAGAGTTCTATTATTACAGGTGAAATGCCATCTGTTACTGGTGGAAGTGGGGATCTTGTGGTATCTTAAAGAAAATAATTACCTGAGACCCTCATGGGAAAATGTGGCCCTGTGGCATGATTTATTGGTGATGTAAAATTAAGGGCATTTCCCTCCTGGCTTCCCAATGTCCCATCTTTGTCCATCTCACCATGGAAAAAGTTCAGTCTTGTCTTCAGTAGGGCCAGGATGAGGACCACTGCCCAGCGTTTATGCTCCATATCAATGTACGGTCCAGTGCATCATCCGGCCACCTTAGCTAGAGTGTGTTTCTAGTGTGTGTTAAGGTCAATTTCAGGCTCCCTCTTCTTGGAGCCTGCATGTGGAGTTGCACAGCCATGGGCCACATGGCTGGTAAGGACCACATAGACATGGAGAGAGGATGTGCAAACACATGGGGTGAGTGCTGATTGCCTGGGTGAGAGCAAGAGCTTAGCCATGGTTGATGTGGCTCAGATGGCTGTGCATTGTCCAACAAAGCAAAAGGTGTCCAGTTCCATTCCTGGTCAGTGCACATGTGTGGGTTGCGTGTTTGATCCTTGGTAGGGGTGTGTACGAGAGGCAATGGATTGATGTTTCTCTCCCATATCAATATTTCTCTCCCTCTCTCACTCCTTTTCCCTCGCTCTAAAAATCAATAAATAAAATCTTGGGGGCATGGAGAAAGGGGGAGAAGAGAGAGAGAGGGAGAGAGAGAGCTTAGTCCTCTTGGAGTCCATGCCATCTGTTGCAGTCCCTGTAGCTGCTAGACCCTTATGGTTGCATGCTCCTGGGCAATAGATCATGTGAATGAACTTGGGAGTGTATCACCAGGTGGGGGTGGTGCAGGGGGAGAGAGAACTTCTTTGTTCCCCTGAGATTACATTAGCTTGGGTATGGACGGACCTGGTGCTTTCTCAAAAATGATTATTCAACTTCCCAAACTTTTGCGCACTTGGGGTGGGGCCACCTCCCAACCAATTCCTTCTTGCCCCAGGCTATACTGACAGGTGCCTCTGATCCAGCACCTTCCCCTGTACCATTTTGACTTTTATTGCACATGTGCCTGCCTACCCCTAGTCCCACCACAGCAGGGGGTGGTAGGGGTGGTGGGGGTGGTGGGGGTGGTGGGAGTGTTAATCCCCTTGGAGTGTAAAGCTGCAGCTTCCTGGCTAGCAAGCAGGTTTATGCTTCCCAGTTTCTAAATTCAATGTCCTGTTCCCTTTGCTCTCTTTCCTAGCTATATACTGCTGTAAGACAATGAGGTAGCAGCTATCATGCCCATTTAATGGGTGAGGAGTCTGAGGCTTGTTTTAATCAATTATGTCACTTTTCAACAGAACCATAGCTGGTAAGTGATGGGCCAAATTAGAGTCCCAGATCTGTCTGACATTACAGTCTGAACTCTTTGTCATAGTGCTGTGCTGCATCTCAAGTCAAGGAAGACCTCCCAGAAGAATTTACCATAGCTGGGTTTCAAGAAAGAATTGGAAGTTTGCCAGGGGTGCAGAGGAGAAGAGTGTTTCAGGCAGATGCAACAACATAGGTGAAGGCACATTGGCTAGAAAGTGTGCAGAGAGGAACTAGGAGCAGTTTGTGGTGAGAGGTGGAGTGGGGCAGTGGGAGGAGTAAGTAGGAGCCAGATTATCTCTCACGTGCACCTTGGTGAAAAAAGTAGGCAAATTACTCATTTTGAATAATTACTTGGTTTATATCCTATTTGTCAAAACTGGGTGCCACCTTCATTTTGCAGAATCACAAAATATACTTCAGATTTTAGAGTCAGAAATCTTTCAGGATGGAAAGCACTTAAGAGATAATGAACTCATTCTATGCAAGAGCAGTTCAAGGCTGAATGGATATGAATGTTTTAATCAAGGTTATAAATTATAAATCAAGGATATAAGTGTCTTAATAAGGTTATAAAGTAGTTTAATCAGCTGAGCCAGGAATATTTTTTTAGGTCAATTATGGAGTTAAAGTAAACATTAAATGAGAGTTATAGGATTATCTTCAGGGGCACTTGTGAAAACTGGTGAATTGAAAAGAGGAAGAGATACAGTGGATAATTCCAGGGAATTGAAATAAAAGTCCATAGATGAACACTGGCTGGTGTGGCTCAGTTGGTTGGAGCATTGCCTCGTAAACTGAAAGGTCATAGGTTCAATTCCTGGTAAGGGCACGTGTCTGGGTTACAGGTTTGGTCCCCTGTTGGGGCACATACAAGAGGCAACTGATCAATGTTTCTCATTTTCATGAGAAAAGCAGGGATGCTTCTCTCCCTCTCTCTTTTTCTCCCTTCCACTGTCTCTTAAATCAATAAGCATGTTCTCAGCAAAAGATGAGAAGAAAAAAGTCCTTCGCTAAAGCTGTGAAATTCCTCATGGGGAACCTTTGTGACAGTTCTCATGGGAGAGTGGTGTTGATATGTAAGTGAGTTAGTTGAGCTGAAGCTGGGAATCAGGTTTCCCTGGAAGGTAGAGTTAAGGAATATCTTCCTATGTCTATTTATGAACTTTCATTGGCTACTTTATGGGGACCTGGTATAGATATTGGTGTGTTCTTGTTCACAATGAGTTTACAGTCTAAAAGAACAGGGAAGAAAACAAGTAACTACAACCAACTGGAATTAGTCATGTAATAAGGGATAGGGTGCTATGGCAGCTCAGAAGGGACATGAATAATCCAACTATGTTCTGCAAGGATGAGCAAATGCTCTCTGGGTGGAGAGTGACAGCTAAGACAAGATCTGAAAGAACTAAGAGTGTGGTGAAGGTAAGGCAAAGTGCTTTACATAAAAGGAAGAGCTACAGCAATGCCCGAAGGACAGGTGACACTGCAGTGGGAAAATTTCCTGGAATGTGCTATTCCCATTTGGTGTAGCTCCTGGGCAGTGTGTGAGGTGGGAGTGATGAGATTTTCTCTCTGATATGCAAGGTTCCATGGAGAGTCAGTGTACTAGAGCGTCACAACGTAGACAGGAAGATGGAAATACACTGAGAGTGTCACAAGGAGCAGGTGCTGATGCACTGGGCACATAGTGAATGATTGCACAAAACAAAATCTCCCATACTTCCCCCTCCACACATCAGTACAGCCATCCCAGTGACCTGAGAACTGGCCCCCTTAAAGGGGCTACTTCTCACCTCTGAGATGGAAAACACAAAGGAGTGAAACTGATGCTCTAAATGTAATTGAGATAAATAAATGTCAGTGCAGCAGGAGGGGGGAGCAATCAAGTGAGCAGGCCTGAGTGATGGTGGTAACCTGCTGAATTCCCAGGTCACAGAGTAATTTACTGACTGCTCCTTGGCCACTAGGTAATTATCCAGACAGCCTGGATTCTGGTGTGAAGCCTCCTGCTGTTTATGTTATTAATACCAGCAGCAACCAGCAGGTGTTGGTAGGAGCAGAGAAGAGCAAACCCAGTCCCCAGGCTGCTGAGGGAGTGTGGGGGCACCTCCCAGGGCCTTTTCAGCTGGACCTCACCTGGAAAGTGAACCAGCTCTAGCATTCAGGGTTTAGCCCAGCTGTCACATAGTCCCCAGGCAGAGGCTCCACAGGGATGGCCCAGGACCTGCACACAGGAAGAAGA
>JAPYXV010003691.1:0-12025 GCA_028533065.1 Trachops cirrhosus
TGCTAAGCGAAATAAGCCAGGCAATGAAAGACAAATACCATATGATCTCGCCTTTAACGGGAACCTAAACAACAAAACAAAGAAACAAGTAAAATATAACAAAGGACACTGAAATGGAGGACATGATGTCAGTGACCAGAGGGGAGAGGGGAGGGAATTTCAGGGGAGAAGGGAAGGGTTTACAGGAACAAATATAGAGGACACATGGACAAAACTACGGGGCTTGGAAATGGAAGGGAGGTGGGGAGGGATGGGTGGGTGGGCTGGAATGGGAATAAAAGATAGAAACTGTACTGAATAAGCTAAAATAAAAAAAGAAGCAGATTTTAGTTTATTTCATTGTTTTCAAAGATTTTATTTATTTATTTTTAGACAGAAGGGAAGGGAGGTAGAAAGAGAGGGAGAGAAACATCAATACGTGGTTGCCTCTCACATGCCCCCTACTGGGTCCTGGCCTGCAACCCAGGCATGTGCCCTGATTGGGAATAGAATTGGTGATGTCTGTGGGAGGTTTGAAGATCACCTGGTAACAGCTTGAACTCTAAATGCTGCTTTATTCCCATAAGAGTTGTCTTGGAAGTCAGCCTCTAGACTCCCTCCCAAAGAATATGGGATGCCAGGAAGAAAAAGGAAGCAGCTGGGACAGTCCCCAAATGAAAGGGGAGAGAAGTGGACACTGCCCATTATTTCCCCTTCCTCAAAATTGTCCCATGACCTCCATGTAACTGTGAGTTTTCAGGTCATTTTAAATTAAAAATATATTTATGAGTAAAAACTAATCTGGCAACTGGAGGGATGATACATATAAATATGTGTTTATTGATCTCCCCTTGCTTTTCATTCTCAGTGAAGACAGAAAGCACAGGTTTGCGATGGGGTGGGGCAGCCAAGGCTGTACAATGAGTTGTGGGGAGGATGTGGGAATTGTCTAGACACTTCCTCATCTCCTTGCTCATCAGTTCCATCTATGGGCAAAACCAAGGAAAATGAACTAAAAAAAAAAAAAAAAAAAAAACAGGCCCTGACTGGTGTGGCTCACGGAGATGGGATAGTAAAACATCACTACGTCTCCATGAAGGCACACCACACCAAAAGATGGAGTCAAGCATGCTGCTGAATTTGTCCCACTGTACATGACTTTGAATGCAAAAAGTACAAAAAAGCAGCCATATAATTTATGTACATAGACTAATACCCTCTCTTCATCACGCACCACTGGCTCCTCACATCAGAAGATTAAATAGAATATTTACACACGTCCTTTGTCCTCATCTTTTCCTCCCTCTGTGCTTGTCCTTGTCCGAGGTCCCCTGTTGTTTGGCCCACGTCTCTACACCAGAGTCCAGTTTGACTTTGTTTCTTGCTTCTGTCATGACCTGGGTCTTCTCCTCATTTTTCCTGATGTCCCATACACTGCACACTTGGCCTTGTTGATCCCATCACTGTGATGTCCCCCGGGGTGCTCTAACTGCACATACATGACTGGGCCCTGGGGAGGTGCAGGAGGCAGGCTCGATACCAGAACCCCTGTGTCGGAGGGGGACTTCCCTGGAGCCCGTGTTACTGGTGACACCCTCTCTGAGGGGCTTCACCCAGTGTCGTTGCCCTTATGGCTGTTCCTTTGGTACAGGACAGCAAGAGTCACAGTCAGGATCAGGGAGAGATCCCCCAATCACAGTTGTCACTATGCTCACCACCACCCCACCCTGAAACTCAGGCCAAACCTCTTTCTCCCCAAGGTAGTCAAATGTGTCCTCTCTGGGAGATGGTGTCAGGAGGGCTTTGGCATCACAGATGTAAGTGCCATTGTGGATAAACTGCATGCTTTCCATGCTGATTGATGCGTCTTTCTTGCTGAGCTCTCCAGCCCTTATGATTGCGTCCTGAAAGGCTGGGCAATTGCCAGGACACACGTGGCCTTGGGTGTAGTGGGAAACGACACGACACAGTAGTGTGGGTCCCCTCTGGTTGGAAGCTCCAGGAGACTGAGGCCAATGGGCTGGTGTCATCTGTAGGCTTGAATGTCCATGTCAGCTTCCCTCGTGTCCACGAACCATATAGATTTCTTTTGGGGTGTATGCCTCCAAGGCTGAGACTCCAGCAGTCAGCAGCCTGAGCTCCACTGCTAGCACTGACCACAGACAGCACCCGTGATCTGGGGCTACAGTCACTGCTGAGGTCCCGTGGGCACAGCTATTGGCCTCTGCTGTAGCCCCAGTGCTGTACTGCACATGGATCTCAGCCCTACTGTGGTTCCCTGGGCCCTGGGCATGGGCACAACCTCGTGCATCTGGCAGAGCTTCAGTCTCTTTCAGTTTCTCACAAGTATTATACAACCCACACTCAGGTCCATCTGCCTTAGCTCTTCTCCTTTGCATGGGACATTGTTATAGCAACCCCGGGAAAACCCCTGACCCACACTTCCTGACCACTCTGCCAGCTGCAGGCTCTGTCCCTCCACATCCAGCTCCAGGACCTGCAGGCAGCAGATCTGGCCATGGACTCCCTTCCCAGCCTCCTCCTACTGCTCAGTGAGTCCTGGAATGGAGGGATAATGTCCTGGGATGCAGGAGGTGATAGCCCAGGGAGGCGTCTTCATCTTTTTTGAGTCCTGACTCCAGCCCAGGAGACTCATGGTCCCTCCCAGGGGTCTGACCTCTTAGCTCTGACCCCGACCCAAGTCTCACCATGGAAGGTTGAGTCCTAGAAGCTGGTACCTGGGTGTGGGGACAGGTTCAGACTGAGTACCTGTTTGGGAGAGGGGATTCGGGCTTCGTTGAAACTCAGAACAAGAAGGGCTGTAATCAGAGGTGATGCTGAGGAGGGAGCTGGACATTCTCGGGGGCTGAGCCCTGCTTCCATCAGGGCCCCTGAGTGCAGCCCCGGGGGGCGGCTGGGCACTGGGCATTTTTCTCACCACAGCTTGTCTTCCAGTGCTCTGCCTGGTCCAGACCATCCACATGCAGAACAGTAAGTCCACCTTTTTAAACTCACTTTTTAAAATATATGTTGTGTTTTCTGACAAAGTATTAATATTCCTTAGCATCCTCTGATGGCCTACCTTCAGCTAGGATGAGACCCAGGCCCTCTCTCTGCCTGAAAGGTTCTGTTCTCACGCTGTCTGGTGCACTGATCAGCGTAGACACAACCTTTCTTTCACTTCCACAGATACCCTTGTCCTGATCTCTTGACGGCCTCCCAGGCTGACGTCTCCTCTCGCTGGGCTGGGCTGGTTCACACTTGGCCATTGGATCTCAGCTCAGTTCCTCTCCCCTGTGTCTCTCTGATGAGATCAGTTGTCCCTCGTCAGCCCCAAGCCTCCCACACTCACTGGGGTACAAGTCACTGCATGTGGTTGTGGGTTTGCATGATCCCTTCATCAGCCTCTGTGCTCCCTCTTCCCTCCAGACAAGGAGCAGGTCCTTGTGTGTGAGTCTCGTGTTTGTGGGGCCAGTGGCACATGGGGCATCTCTGTAGACGGATGGAGAGGAACTAGGATATGGATGAAAGAATGAGGGAGGGAGGGAGTGAACGGGTGGGGAGCCCTGGCCAGCGCCTGCCTCTCTCTGGGATCACGTGCTGTGGGTGCCATCTTCCTGTTTCAGGGATACCAGCCCTCTCCTCCCCACTCCCCAGCCACGTGGTACACATGGGGTTTCAGGACCCTCAATACAAAAAATAAGAATAGGCTGTGAGGAAGGTAGAAAATGCAATGGGAATCCCCACCCACTGGGGTCATGTGACCAGATCTGTGTGGAGCTCCACTCCCATGGGGTTTCCAGTGGAGCTCCGCAGCCCCCATTGGTCCCCACAGTGTCACCCACCTGCCCTTCAGTCCTGGCCCAGGTCATTCCCACATCTCAGACACTTGCTTCCCTGTCCCCACATGTGATGACCTGTTACTCTCACCTTCTGCCTCCCTCCCAGTGACTCTGTCCCCTAGAAAGTGGTTGTGACAGGGAGACCTGTCTGGGCCCCCAGCCTGCTCTGGCCCCTCCCATTTCACCCTGAGAAAAGCCCAACATGTTACCAGGACTCGGGTCCTGTGTCAGGGGCATCACTCTGCAGAGATGAGGATTCACAATGACCTGGAGTGAGTGTGGGGGGTGGTGTTTGGAGAAAGGTGGTGTGATTTTGTAAACTGGGTCTTGGGGATGGTTGCACAACTCTGTAAGTTTGCTAAAAGCATGGAACTGAACCCAGAAAACAGGGGAGTGTGAGAATGGTGGCTTCCTTTTGAGGGACCCTGAGGTCTGCTCTGCTTCCTCCCAGGGGTCCTGCCCAGACCTTCCATCAGTGCTGAGGGGGGTCCGGTGATCCCATGGGGACAGCCTGCAACCATCGTGTGCCGGGGCCCAGCCTGGGCTGAGCTATTCCGTCTGGAGGAGAACAGAAGATCTGTCCACTGGGATCAGAGAAATGTGTCTCAGCGTGGTTCACACTGGGCAGAGGCCACCTTCCACATCAACTCAGTGAATGAATTCACTGCTGGGAGTTATTTCTGCTCTTACTTTAAAGGGTCCACCTGGTCTGACTTCAGTGCACCCCTGGAGCTGAAGGTGGCAGGTGAGGAAGTCTCCACTCCACCCTCAGGTTTGCCCCAGGTCCCTGCACCCTGTCCCCACCCCAGTCCTCTGTCCCAGGCTCCCTGCCCTCCCGCTGGCCCCCAGCCCTGTGGTTCCCCTGCCCCTCTGCATTCATGTGCCTTGTCCTTCACACTTGGCTCAGGGCCCTTGAGCCCTAATCCCATCTGACACTATGATGGCTTGGACCCGGAGACCCAGCATGGGGTGGGCTGGGAGCTGTCTTGCAGGGCTGGGTGGGCAGTGGACTTCCAGGGACAGAGCCCCTTCAAGGGACTGTTGGTTTTTTCACTCAGAATAGTTTTAAGCCTTTTTTGTGCACTTGGGCAGATCTGCGGGGGCCACAGGGGCCTCTGTGTCCCCTGTGGGTGGTCCATCCACTACTGGGTAAGTCATGTGGTTTAAGGGGTCCCTGACCAGGGCTGGACGGTGCTTGGGGGACCTCTGGGATGAGGCTGTCCTTCCTGTACTTGAGGTCAGCTCCTGAGAGGTTCGGGAGTCTCGGTTGAAATGACCCTGGTCAGGGAGTGTGGTGAGGAGGGAGGAATTCTCCCTTCAAAACCTTGTACTGTGTTTCCCTTTGCTCTTTCTGCAACTGTGACTCAGACACCCCTGGGTCAGTGGGCATGTCCAGTTTACCCTGACCTATGACCCCTCACTGCCCTGGGGGACTGTGGTAGACACAGTGGCCCCGAATGCTGGGATCTGTCTTCAGGACCCCCTGGTCATGTGGCCAGATGAGATGGCTTACACCACCCCCACCCTGTTTGCCTCTGTGAGTGATGACCAACCCTTCAGACAAGTAGAAGCAGAAAATTCATCCCACTGCCCTTACATGTCCCTGTCCCCTTTCCTGGGAGACCAGGGTGCGTCCTCTGTACTGAGAGGTGCAGAGAAAGAGGTCAGGTGTGGATGCTGTGGGAGCTGCAGGGCCAGGCTGATAGGGACCAACGGAGGAGGAACCTGGGCCCAGTGCTTCTCCTGCCCCCTCTCAGGAGCCCCTGGAGACCTCAGCCTCCCACCTGGAGCCCATGCTATGCTGGGGAACGGGGACCCCAGTCTGGGGTGTCCCCTCCTGGGGTGTCCCCTCCTGGGGTCTCTGCTGAGGAGTGGGCAGCAGGGCTGCAGTAGGGAGGGGTCCTGCTTCTCTCTTGGAAGGTGGACACTCAGCAGGCGTCAGAAGGCAGAGGATGACATCTTGCATCCTCAACTGCAAGAGGCTTGTTCAGGCTGGGGATGTGAGAGCTGGGAGGGGAGACTCACCCTGGACCCCTGAGCAAGTCTGAGTTTGCAGCTGTGCCCTGAACTGGGGTCCTGTGGTTGACTGGTAGTCAAGCTGGGAGTGTGGACCCAGGGGCCTGGAGGTGGGGAGGGCAGGGGCTGGGTGCTCCCAGGGAAGGGAGGGTCTGTGCAGGAGACAAACACTGGCCCTTTCTCACTGCTAGGAATGACCACTGAAGTCCCCCTGGTACCCACAGAAGTGGGCTCTCAGAGAGGTAAGTCACCCAAGAACATGCCCAGGGGAGTGCTGGAAAGGACAGGCCTGCCCAATAAAGGAGGAACTCCTGTGTCATAGGTCCTGGGCTTGGGCAGGTGTTGTCCACCTGTCAGTGACCCCCTGTCCTCTTCTTCCAGACCCCGCCTCCTGGAATTACAGGGTGGGGAACTTAGTCTGCATCGGCCTTTCTGGTGTGGTGCTGCTGATCCTGGTGGTGATTCTGGCAGAGGCTGGGCACAGCTGGCACAGGTGGCCACGTGGACCACAGGGATGGACACAAGGGGCATCCAGACAGAGGAATTAGACTCCAGACCACCAGGAGGGGCCTCCCCCAGTGCCCCTGGCTCCCACTGGAGCCCAAGAGACGCAGAGCCACCCCTGCTCTGTGAATTTCACGCTGCCCCTGGTGAGGTTGCCCTGTACATGGGACCCTGTCCTCAGAAGTGTGCAGGAGCAGCGGGGACCTGGCCTCCTCTGTGGTCCATCTCCTTCTCCAGGGTTTGGCTCCAGGCCTGACCCTCACCCCACTCACAGCCCAGCCCCACTCCTGCCTGGGTCTCCCTTCTCTCCTTGTTCTCAGACAGGCCCCAGGTGCCTGCAGCCTCTACCTCCCTCTTCCTCCTCCTGGAGCCCTGTGTTCTCACCTGCTTTCTGGGGACCAGGCATGTGCTGCTGAAGACCTTGATCTGGCCCACATCTGTTATCTGTGGAAATGCACCTGCTCTGGGCCCCCACCCACCCACCTCTGTTCCTGGAATGGCCTCTGCCTCTTGCATATGTCCCCTTGGGTCCCAGTTGACTTGGATCTAAAGCCCGGGGAAGGGACACAGGCCAAAACCACAGTGAGACATCACCTCACACTCTTCAGGACGACTATTGCTGAAATTACTTTGAAATGGTGGGCACTAGACTTACTGGGGGGGGGGTCACTTCATAAGGTAGGTAAATGTCTAACCCCTATGCTGTACACTTGAAATAATATATTGTATGTCGACTGTAATTGAAGAGTAAATTAAACATACTAACCTAAAAACAGCGAGTGTGCCAAGGCTGTGGAGGGACGGGAGCCCCTGGCCCCGTGGTGCAGCCGCTGAGGGGATCAGCAGGGCTGCTCCTCAGAACTTGACAGGGAATCTCCCTCCATCCTCCAGCCCCAGTCGGGGTTAGGGAGCAGGGAAGTGAGAGTAGGGACGTGGATACTTGTACATGCGCCCCCAGGACAGTGTGACTCACAAAGGTCCAGGGCATCACAGGCTCCTCAGAGAGGGAGGAGGAAGCAGACACTGGGTCCCAGTGACACCTCCTGAGAAGGAACCACAGGCTTTGAAGACAAGGGAGCAAGCGGCCGAGTGTCACAGAATGCGGGGTCCCCAGACGCTGGAAGACGAAGGAGGGACACTCCCTTGAGCCTCCAGGAGAGAAGGCAGCCTTGCAGACACCTCAAGGTCAGCCTGTTCGGACTTCTGACCTCCCAGACCCTGCGATCACACATTTGCAGGGCTGAGAGCCGCCATGCTGATGCACACTTGTCACAGCAGGGGGTGGAGTCTCAGGAGCCTGGCATTGGACTCTCTGGGGTCTCAGGACATCCCCAGAGCTTCTGGAAAACAGGGCAGAGGTTCTCTGACAAGCCCCTGACCTCACCCCCTGACACTTTACCCAAACTCGGCCACCAGAGTCTGAACCCCAGCTGGGCACACTGTGGGCTCTGGTGTCAGGGGACAGGGCTTGACTCTGAGACCCTGCGTGTGTGGCTACACTGCACCCACACTGGGTACCCCTGCTGCCGGGAGGCAGGGCAGGACGAGGGCCAGTCTCCTGGTCTCCTGCAGAGCAGGGCTGGGCAGGGAGACTCCCGCCTTCCCCTGTCCCAGCACAGACCACACACGCACAGGGGGAGGGGAGGCTTCCTCCCTTTGCTCTCACCGAGGCTTCTGCTCTCCAGGGAAGTGCCAGCCCCTCTCTGCAGATCTGAGCCCCTCTCGGGGAGGAAGGGGCTCCTCCAGGGCAAGGCACTGCTTGCAAGTTGCCTGCGTCCTGCTGGGAGCAGGGACTACCTCCCTGTGAGATGCCACTCAGCTTCCCAGACTTTGCTGGGGACGGTCCTTTCCTGCTGAGCTTTCTGAGACATCAGCAATCCTTAGCTGGGCCCCGTCTCGCTGTGTATATGGACAGGGAGCCCGGGTCCATCTGTGCTCTTGCCCTGGACCAAGGGCCCCCACGGCCTCGGGTCCCTCTTAATTGAGAACAATATTTAGAAAGAGTGACCTGGGGTTACATGAAGTCACAGCTACTGGGATTTTGACCACTTAGTATCAGGGAGGATGCACCGTGTCCATCCACACAGGTATTTCCCACCTGGTGCGACGTTACAGGTTCATTTATGTTGTACCCTTATTTGAAAACCCAATTCCTAGCAAATTCATAGATTTCCTTTTTTTTTTTTGGTTTCATCATATAGCTGTGGTGATTGAATGTCAATAAGCTCCTATTTATTTTTATTTTTGGTATATTCATGTCAGAGTGTGTTTTTTCATCTTTCTGACTTGTGTCTTGAATCTGTATTTTCAGGTTCCTGAAGTTCCAACTGCCTAGAATGGTATGCTCAGAGACGAACACTTGAATCTCTCCCTTCCACTCTTTACCCCCACATATCGGAAGTAACTATGTTTGTTAGTTTCTGGTTTTCAGAAAGAAATAATGGCGTGTGAAAAGCACATATACAGACACATAATCTTATTTTACCTACTTTCTCTTTTTTAAGATTTTATTTTTAGAGAGAGGGGAAGGGAAGGAGAAAGAGAGAAAGAGAAACATTGTGTGGTTGCCTCTCACACCCACCCCACTGGGGACCTGGCCTGCAATTCAGGCATGTGCCCTGACTGGGAATCGAACCGGTGACCCTTTCGTTCACAAGTGGGCACTCAATCCACTGAGCCACACCAGCCAGGGCACAGATTTTATTTTTAAACATATGCATCCTAACACTTAGTTGGTCTTTCCTCAAGTCTGTAAAGGGTTTCATTACTTATCTCTTGAACTGCTACTAGATTGCATTTGCTCTTCTCTCCTTCTAACTTTTGACAGATGTGGTATTTGACCTCCTCATTCTGGTCCCCTAGTATCTGGAATCTCCATTTCTGGTCCTGTGCACCGTATCCTGGAAATTTCCTCAACATCGTCCTCCACTTTCATCAATGTTTCTTCAGCCGAGTCTAGTCCTGGATGGGAGCGATATTTTGAATGTGTTCATTCTGTTGTGCGTTCATCTCTAAAATTTCTAAATCTTCTCAACCATTTCCTATTCTTCTGTAATATAATCCACACTATTGCCCAAAATATTCAATAGCCTTCTTTATTTTTACAGATATTTAAACATGCTTAATTTAAATTTACTCTCGTATTTTCCTATTGAGTCTTTTTCATTGCCTGAGACAGTCCCCGATATCAGTAGACGGTGTCCATAGCTCTGTCTGTCATCATTAGGATTTCTCCACTGTCCACTCCTGTAGGAAGTCTCTCCTCTCACACACCTGGCCTCCCACAGATTCTCCAGGGCTGTCCTGGTAGTCAGGCTGAGCAGGGGCTCCAGTGGCCGCTGTCCCTGCCCCATGGCGTCCACTCTCTCAGACTCAGCACCTGTTCAGTGTTGTGTTAGACAAGGTTGGGTAATGCTGACCTCATGCTCACATGGGGGACACCCAGTTACGTCACCAAAATACAGCAAAAAATCTGTTTCACACACACACGGGGGGAAATGACTCAGGGCTAACATGGGGTGTGTCAGTGAGCAGAGCCAGCCCTGTGCCTGCCCACAAACACAAGCTCGGAGGACCACAGCTTCCTGCTTTCACCTGAAGCCCTGCCCCCTTCCTGTGAGAACATGGGGTCTCCCCCTCTGTCTGCAGGAGTGGAAACCTTTGTTCTACAAGCCCTGATGGCCCCAGGCACTGGCTGCTACTCAGCTTCGTTCTCTGTTCTTTCTGTTCTTTCTTGCGGTTTCCCGACTATCTGAGGAACTTTCACTTCTCTTTTCCAGAAAATGACTATTTCTTCATGTTTCAGAAGTGTTGTAAGTAGTACTTCAGGTATCTGAAGCAGACCAGGGCTCTGAGGTGACCACGGCACATATTTATCTGCACTGTGGAGGCTGACGCCGTGAGCCTCTCCTGTCTTCACCTGGTCTGCCGGGGAACAGTGACCGAGACCTTCCCCAGAACCAGGAACCGGGACAACGGCAGCCCCTCGGAGGAGAGGAATTTGTGACAACATGACCCAAATGAGGAAACAGAAGATGTTATTATGTGGGCCACACAGGCAGCGGACAAGAGATGAATATTTACAAAATGGTCATCTTTTTCATGAAAAATGCCCTGGCTGGGTAGCTCAGTTGGTTAGAGCTTCATCCCAATATGTCAAGGTTGTGGGTTCAATCCCTGGTCACAGATCATACAAGAAGTAACCAATGAATGCATCAATAAGAGGAACAACAAATCAATTTTTCTCTCTCTTTCTCTCTCTCTCTCTCTCTTTCTCCCCATGTCCCCCAGCCCCATGCACATTGAAATCAACAAATAAGTTAAAAATTTTAAAAACAAACCTCTAACCCAAATAAAAGTTCCCTAAAGCTTACATACAGGACCACAGGAAGAGGAAGAGAACTCTGCCTGAGGCACAAGGGGCAATGAGGAGCCAAATGACTCAGAGTCTTGTTTCCAGGAAGGTGAGATGTACAGTATTGAAAAAAAAAAAAGGCAGACAGAGAAAGAGAAAGGAAAGAAAGTTTGTGAATGGGGCTGGGAAAGAAGGAAAGCCATGCTCTGGAGCCGGGGGAAGGGGCAGGCATCCTTCCTTCACTTCCCTGTGTCTGTCCTTTGTGCTCATTGTCACAGTGACACTCACCTGAACTGCACAGTGAGGAGGGGACTATGTCTCTGCTGATCTGAGCTATGCAAGCACAGGGACCCCCGTCTTCCTGACATGTCTCCAGGGCCTGGGTGACCAGTGTCAATGGAGATGACCCACAGGGAGGAGCTGATGGCCAAGTGGAGGGGGACGGAGGCCCCATGGGTGAAGAGGACCCTGTGGGGGAACCTCTGACCTGGAAGGACGGGCTCTGGGTCACCTCACCTGCAAGGGGCACCTCAGGAGGCTCTGGAGCAGTTTGCTGCTTGATCCTGGAAACAAAAACTAGGCTTCTGGGAAGACACTGTTCCTCTTCTCGAGGGACTGCTGATGTGACAACCCCGTGACAGGGATGCCCTGCCTCCCAGTGGCCACACCCTGTCAGTCTGTCTACACTGAGGACTCCTTGGTCTCTTCCTTCTGCACAGCTGGCTTCAGAGAGGAGACACCATGCCCCCCAGCCTCACGGCCCTGCTCTGCCTCGGTGAGATGTGAGGGGGAGGGGAAGCCCTGCTCTGTCACGTCCCAGGACTCAGAAGGCTCCTGGGGAGGAGGGTTCTTCTCAGGACTCAGGGCAAATCTCTCACAGGGACTCTCTTGCAGGGCTGAGCGTGGGCCTGAGGACCCCAGTGCAGGCAGGTGAGTGTGTCCCCAGGGCTCCCAGGTGTCATTCCCCACTGGGGACATGAGGCCATCCCCTGGGAAGTTGGGGATGAAGAACAGCAGTTCTGGGATGACAGATGAAGGACATCTGAGATGTTGGGGGCAGAGAGCTGGGCACTGGGGGTAGGAAATGTTCTGACTCAGCCTCTGATTCCTTCCAGGGACCCTCCCCAAACCCACCCTCTGGGCTGAGCCAGGCCCTGTGGTCCCCTGGGGGAGCCCTGTGACCATTTGGTGTCAGGGGATCCTAGAAGCTAAGGAGTACCGTCTGGTTAGAGAGGGAATGTCAACGCACTGGGACACACAGAAGCCATTGGATCCTGGGAACAAGGCCAAGTTCTCCATCACGTACATGACAGAGACATATGCAGGGAGA
>JAPYXV010003692.1:0-12025 GCA_028533065.1 Trachops cirrhosus
AGGCTTAGCAACAGGGGAGTGGGAGGAGGAGAGAGGGGGAAAAGGTACAGCGAATTAGCAGCATAGTTGGTAGTTAGGAAATGGACAGGGGGAGAGTACGAATAGTAGGGGAAATGTAGAAGCCAAAGAACTTATAAGTATGACACATAGACATGAACTAAAGGGGGGGGAATGTGGGTGGGAGAGGGTGTGCAGGGTGGAGGGGAGTGAAGGGGGGAAAATGGGACAATTGTAATAGCATAATCAATAAACTATATTAAAAAATTTTTTTAAAGATTTTGAAAAAGTAAAAAAAAAGACATGTTGATTACATACATGGACTTTCCTCTTTTCACTTTAAAAGACACAAATGATTAGATTATATAATGGATACATTTCTCAAGTTAGGAATGGAGTTTATGGGTATTAATTATTGTTTAGTATTTGAACATCTGTATGGATGCATAGGAAAGTCTTTTTTTTTTTCAACTTGTTTCCTCTGACAGGATACAAGACAAACACTCAGTTTGCTTGAGTTTTAAAAGGGTAGTTCCTTTGCCCCACTTGAATGGCCAATAAAGACACAAGTCCAATTGGCAAAGTGAAAAGGGGGTATGCATAGGAAAGTTTTGATATGTTATTTGTCCTAAAAACTTGAGCTGCCAAAAGCTTGGTGATTTGGGAAAAAAGAGGGATGCTTTCCTTTTCCATGAAGGCTTGCCTGTTTCATAACACAGTGAAAAACATTAGGTATCTTCCTCACTTCAGGCAGTAGTTATTGAGGAAGAAATGAACAGTTGAAAGCAGAATTAGGGTTTAAATTCCATACATTATTCCCAATGCTGTGCTGATTTGATGGGAACTTATGTACATATTTTTTTAATCCTTACTTGTGGACATACTTACTGACTTTAGAGAGAAGGGAAAGGAGGGAGAGGAGAAGGGAGGGAGAGAAACATCATTTGGCTGCCTCTTGTACACGCACCAACTGGGACTGAACCCACAACCTACGCAGGTGCCCTGACCTGGAATTGAACCCATAAACTTTTGGTTTACGGGATGATGCTCCAAACAACAGCCATATCAGCCAGGGCTGTAGACACTTTTTAAAGTTACATAATTTATTTCTTACTACATTCATTAAAACTGGTATAGAATGAACACAGTTTTTTTTTGTTGTGGTTGAATTATTGTCACTAGAGGGTTGACCCATTAAAACAGATATATAGAGGAGACTTCAGTTCATTTAATGATCTGAAAACAATGTAGAGTTCTAGCAGCTTCTGCTGGCCTTCTCATATCCCCTTAGCACTTATTTCTGATATTGAAGGCTGCTTACTCTGAACTACCTGCTATTTTCTGTACCATGTCCTAGAGTGTCAGCACCCTCAGGAACAGCCCTCAATCAAAGATGGACAGGGACCTATGGATAAGTATCCAGCTTTCTCACCCCTTGGGCAAGATATCTCTGTGGGTAAGTCCTGCTATCTCCTAGAGTCTCCAGATGCAGTGAGCTCTAGTCACCCACAGTGGTAATGCCTCAGTGATTGGCTGCCTTCTCCTTCTGACCTTACTTCCCCATTTGTCTACTGGTATTCCAGGATCCTCTCCCAGATACACTACTTGTACTCAAATCCTTGCCCCAGCATCTGCTTCTAGGGCACTCCAAACTAAGACAAATAAGTCATGCTACATGCAAAAAAAAAAAAAGGCTAATATTTATTAAGCACCTAATATGTACCACACACCATTCTAAGTGGATCATTTAACTTTCACAACAAGTCTTTTGGACACAACTATCGCCTCCAGTCTATGGATGAAATGTGAGGCTTAGAGAGAGCACATAGCTAATGGGTCCTGAAGGATTAAAACCTAAACTATTTAATTTGTGTCCATGGTTTTAATTATGATACGTCCTGTGACACAGTGTACCATATTATTTCAAATATCTTCAGTGGCACATATTTAATGGATTTTGTCAGGGCATTTGCTGATGGATGAGCTGGTAGATTGTTTTGCAATCTATCAGCACTAATAATGTTGCCTAACTTGGATTGTCTGCACTCATCCAACTGAAACTTGAGTCACTGCAAGAAGTTTTGTTTCTTTCTAACCACATCAAGATGTTTCCTTCTGGCTGTTCTAAAACCTAAGTCTGTTTTTCCAGCTAACCACTATTACTATTGTTTTTTGTCAAAACTCACTGCCTAAAGGTTATCATTTATTCCCTAATAACCAGCTGAATGGATCCAGAATTTTAGCTGGTTGTGATGTTGTGTGAGGCATGTTCATTACTGGTTTTGAAAACATTTCAAATGCTGTGGATGACCCTTCATTGAACTGAGATATTATTCCAGCTGCCAACCGTATGAAGTTTTTTTCTTTGTTGTGAGGCAAAATATTATGCTCTCTTCCTAGTCCCACCGTTGGTCTTCAGAAAGAGTAAAACAAATGTTTTGTGGTTCCTAGGAAATGTTATAAAATTGTTTCCCAAGTTAGGTCATTGCAGTTACAAAATTTTTGTTTTGGTAGAAGACTTGGCCAAAAATAACAGAGCCAACGGGCAGCCATTATTTCTGGGAAAAAAGATCTTGAGATTAGCTAGTGATTGCAGTCTCCCTTTCCATTGAGATAGAGACCAATTTCTCCAGCTGGGTCTAAACTATTTTTGAGGTAAATTTCTTCCTCTCTTTATAGACATACATTTTAATTTACTAGCTGACTTCCCAAGTTTTTTAAGTGGTCCCATAAAACTTTGAAAGGCATTTTAACTTTTTAAGACAATTTATCATACATTAATTTTCAGAAACTTCTTGTGCCAACTTGAAACCAAAACAAACCATTTTCTCAGGCTGTATACTTTAGCCTAATTTTTAAAAACTGAACATTTAAATTTAGGATATCATTTTAAATAATATACTCAGGAAGACTGGTTCTTATCTTTGAGCTTGGAGGCCAGAAAGGCAGAAAAAGTGCCTCTTTAGCAATTTCAGCCACTGGAGAGATGGATCTATATTATTTCATAGATAATGTGGTGCTGGTAAATGTTAAACAACTGACTTTCAAGAGGAGAAATGTCCTTATTTATAGTGTTTGTCAATCCCTGTGGTATAAATACTCCTACCCCAGGCTATCAATGAGGTGTCAACCAGCTCCCCCAAATTCCTGTAAATTTAACAATTGGCTCTTACTAGCTTTTAAGAAGCAGCTCTAGAAGAACAACACTGCATGTGACTCAGCCAAATAGTGGCCCGAATGCAGGCTTGGGTACATGGGTTTGTTGGTTCCCTGGTGCCCTGGAATGAATCTTCAAAGTGACTAGGACATCACAGCAAATCCTGGCAAATGGTACTTTCAGATCCAATATGTGTATTACCCCAAAACAGGTTATGTTGAAAAAATAACATACCCTGGGAGAATTCGGTCCCAAGTATCCTGTGTAATTACATTCTTGCAGATACCAACTCATACGATTAGGGTCATTGAGGACAATCCAAAGGCATTTTAGTGACAGGCAGCTCACAGCTCTGCGGCTTGAGTTTAAACTGCTAGTTTCAGCAAAAGCTGACCACAGAACAAAATATGCAGCCAAAATCAAGTTTGGATGCCACACTTTGTAATGGATATTGTTTTAGGTTTACATCTGAAAAACCACACCACAGCCTTTGAGAATATCTGGAAATTGTCTTCATTATCTATCACTTGAGGACATTTCTTCTTTTTTTTCATCTTCTGAAAATAAAAAGCTCTTTTCCAAGGAACTAATTTTTCCTTTTAGTCTGTCTTATAACCATAGTCGTTCTACTGACTGGTGCATTGTTTTCTTTCTGAATGAATATATTTTTGTTCTGTCCCTATTATTTCCTCTAATGATGAAAGACAACATAAACCTAGTCACCACAGCATAGAGCAGAGTAAATTTCAATTTATGGTTGCTACTAAATTTGACCATGTCCTTTGAAATATCCAGTCAGCAAATGTGCGCTGAGAGGGCCAGGCCTTTGGTACAGCTGTTGATAAGGGCTTCATGGTTCATCTTTGGTCAAGTAATATTCAGCTTTCCCATTTAAAAGTTTCAAGATTTACCACCCAACTAACATTCAAAAACTATCATTCATTTCAAATTTCTGTTTAAGATTCATTCATTCTCTAATTCATTTTATTAGGTACCTACTTTGTATCTGAAACTTTACTAGTTGATAAATGAGATATTGTATCTGTCAGGGTTCTTACACATCCAGCAAGAAGTAAATGATATTAATAAAGGGCTTAACAGAGGATAATGAAATGAATGGACAATATCTAAATTTGTGAGCAGGGTTAAGGACATCAACAAAATATGGGGAAGCTCCAGGAGCTTGCAGTAGTGGGAAGCTATTACTACTCCTACAAGCAAAGGATGGAGTGGGATTATGCCTTGAGGGAGAGAGGATCACAAAGAGCATCTCTCTGATCTCCTGCCAGTGACTCTCATTTGTCAAACCCTACAGGAAGCCAGGGAGGCAGGTATGCAATCTAGAAAGACCAACTTGTAAGTTTCAGGCAGCCTAGGGAAGAATGGGACATGCTTCTTTTGAGTTACCCTCTGGTGGAGGATCACCCTCTGGAATGAACAGCATTGATCTCAACCTTGCCCTTAAAGTCTAGTGAGAATAATCATATGGGCAAATCTGTTGGAATAACTTAGAGGTAGAGGCTTAGCATGAAGGGTATCTTGGCTAAGCCAGTGAGGGGCTTAGGTGTGTGGAACTGAAGACCTCTAGACATCCATTTTTATACATTAATATGCATGACCAGTTGAGTGAACAGTGCAAAGCAGTAAGGGAGATGTTGATATGCAAACTGAGGGACACAGTCAAGTGAAGAAAATGATGGTGTCTGTTAGGTGAGAAGAAAATCCAGATGACAAAAATTTTGAATAAATGAAGGAGTAGGAGTCAGTAGGTCTCAACCATAAGCAGATGGTAGTAGGTGGAATAGTAGGATAATAGTATTCGCATCACTTATAGTTCTTTTCCAAATGCTAACAACTTAGATGGTTGGACAGGTAGTTCTTTAAAATGTTTTTAAATGATCTTTGTGACATTTATTTTTATCCTCACCTGAGGACATGTTTACTGATTTTAGAGAGGGAAAGGAAGGGAGAAAGAAAGGGAAACATTTATGTGAGAGAGAAACATCAACTGGTTGCCTCTCACACACACTCCAGCCAGGACCTAACTCACAACCTAGGCAGGTGCCCTCACCAGGAATCGAACCCATGATTTTTCAGTTTATTGGACAATGCTCCAGCCAATTGAGCCACACTGGCCAGGCCAGGGAAGTAACTGTTTGAATTTTTGGCAGACCCCTGTGCCTTTCAAAAAATGGTAATCTGTACACTAGCTCTTATTAAAAATTTCACTAGAAAACTTTACATAGATTTTAGATCTGAGAGTTGAAGGCCAGTACTTAAAGTGTACAGTTGTAGCTACCCTTACTGTACTTTTACACTGTGTACAGAATCAGAAAACAGCTGGTAAAATAGCTTAGGATATCATCCCTTCCAATTTCAGGTCAAAGCTGAGAAATTGGTAATCTTTGGAAGACAGAGCATCTCTCATGAAGTTGTTTAATTACTTCCACTTCATATCAAAAGAAAAGTAGATATGGCTCTATAAAAACAATGGGTATTACAGATATATGTTTAAATCTATAAATGGGGGTACTTATGGTCATCATAATGGCATATGTAAACACAGTTCCACTCCTCACACAACCAAATAAAAAATACAACTAAACTATAGAAAAACCATCATTCAGAACCATCAGAAATCATGGAAGTCTGACAAGTAAAGAAATTAATTAAAGAAACCACATCCATTCAGACTGGTAGGAGGGGCAGAGACATAAATGAGCTGGTACCACATCCACATGTGGTAGATAAAAACTTGGGAGGAATATCTCAGGAGTGAGGAGCCTTAATCCCATACCAGGTACCCCAGCCCATAGTTCCAGTGCCAGGAGGATAAGCCCCCATAACTTCCATGGGCAAAAACCAATGGGGATTGAGTCAGTGGAAGAAACTTCTAGAGTCCAAAGCAGTTCCTCTTAAAGAACCCACAAATGGACTTAATCAGACTCACTCCCTTTGAACTCCAGGTAGGGTAGCAGCTTGAAAAGCACCAGCAGCATACAGGGAGAAAGTGAAGTGTCTGGCATTGAGGTGAGAGCTGGGGGACAGCCTTCTCCCAGACCGAAAAGTGGGTCCTTTTTCTGAACCCTCCCCACAAAGAGCCAGAGAGCTAGCAGGCCGTTGCCATATCAGAGGCTCCATCAACCCACCTAACACTGTTTGCCCTGCCCTGGAGATCCCAGAGACTCTGTCCTGTCCAAATTATGGGTCCACCCAAGCTGCTTTTCCATATGAATGGCTGGTCAAGACTCATGCTTCACAATTTCCTAAATCCTCTCAAATAAGCCACAGCCAGCCTCAGTGAGCTCCCAGACCCCACACCTCCTGCTAAGGGCCCCAGGCCCAGCACTAATAGCAACCATCCTAGATTCATAGCTTGGCCTCACCTGGAAATCTCTAAGCCCAGCACAAGTAGCAGCCATCTCAGATTGCTTTATACTTCAGGCAGGATGGCTCTGGGCAAAACACAGCGGCTGACCTTGTCCTGCACACCTGGGAAAACCCAAAGCCTGCACACCTGTTACAGAACAAACCGGAGGATGGGGCTAAATGATATAAAAGACCCCCCTTTTCTCTGGGGGTTCCTCCCCTGCACTAGATTTGCTTTGCCCGCACCAGAGGAAAGACATCTCTTAGGACCAGAGATCAGTGAAAAGGAAAGGAATTATTATTTATTTAAAAGTTATACAGACTAAAGTTCTTTAGGCTACCCACAAACACACAGAGTCCTTCTCCCTCTGCCCAGTCTGGGGTACCATATCTCAGGAAAGAAGTAGAAGTCCGTGATTCAGGCTCCCAGCACCATCCATGTGGCAAAAGGGAGCACTTCCAAAGCCGTGTAGTCCCTGAAAAGCTGCCAAAGCCATGTGGTTCCCACTCTGCCAAAGCCATGTGCTGCCTCTTCCAAGACACCCAAGCCGCATGGTCCCCAAAAAGACGCCAAATGGTTATTGCACCTGGGTTTAAATCCTAGTGCCAATCTTCCTCTGTAGCCCCATTTCCAGCTCCTCCCACAACTGGCCACAGCTGCCAGCATTTGGGCAGGTGTGGCCCTGCAGTGTGGAGCCAATCATCTCCAAGCTCTTCTGGACCCCATTACAAATCCCTATTTGGGGTCCCTCTCTTGGCTGCACCCTGTTACACACCCAGTGGAAACTACATACCACATTGAAGCACCACCACCTTGCCCCTGCACAGCTGATCCTCCACTGAGGGTGGAGGTTTGTGATCAGTGGTCACAGAAAGTCCTTGCAGCTGACTAGCCTGGGTAAATCCCTCCCATTTATGTGCCAATAGTAAACAAGGCTCAACTACAAGAAGAGGGTATACTCAGCCCACACAAAGGGTGCACCTCGAATACCCATCTTGGGGGATTGGGGAAGCTGTGCCACTGGAGCCTACAGGACATCAACTATGTTATACCATACTACGAAGACAAAGAGTCATAGCAGCTCTACCTAATACAAAGAAACAAACACGAAGAGACTTCCAAAATGTGGAGACAAAGAAATGTGGCCCAAATGAAAAAATAAGATCAAAACTCCAGAAAAAGTACTAAACAAAATGGAGGTAAGCAATCTATCAGATGTCAAATTCAAAACACTGGTTAAGGCTCAACAACCTTAGTGAGGACCTCAACAACATAAAAAATACCCAGTCAATGAAGGGTATACTAATTAAAATAAAGAACAATTTACAAGGAAACAACAATAGAGTGGATGAAGCCAAGAATCAAATTGATGATTTGGAACATAAGGAAGCAAAAACCAACCAATCAGAACAACAGGAAGAAAAAAGAATAAAAAAAGAAAAATAAGGATAGTATAAGCAGCCTCTGAATGTTCAAGATGTCCAACATTCAGATCATAGGGGTGCCAGAAGGAGAAGAGGAAGAGCAAGAAATTGGAAATCTATTTGAAAAAATAATAAAAATTTCCTAATTTGTTGAAGGAAATAGACATGCAAGTCCACAGAGAGTTCCAAACAACATGGATAAAAAGAGGTCCACTCCAAGGCACGTCATAATTAAAATGCCAAATGTTAAGGAGAGAATTTTAAAACCAGCAAGAGAAAAGCAGTAAGTTACCTACAGGGACATCCCATAAGACTGTCAGCTGATTTTTCAAAAGAAACTTTGCATGATAGAGGGGACTGGCAAGAAATATCAAAGTGATGAAAAGTGGGGTCCTACAACCAAGTTGCTCTACCAGCAAAGATATCACTTAGAATCCAAGGGCAGATGAAGAGCTTCCCAGACAAGAAAAAAACAAACTAAAGGAGTTCACCATCACTAAACCATTATTATAAGAAATGTTAAAGGGACTTATTTAAGAAAAAGAAGAACATCAAAACTATGAACAATAAAATGGACAGCAAATACTTATCTATCCACAATTGAATCTAAAAAATAAACTCAGCAAACAAGAAGAGAGAATCATGGACACAGAGAGCGTTTTGATGGTTGCCAGATGGGAGGGGAGTATAGGAAAATTGGTGAAGAGGTGAGAAGATTAAGAAGTACCAACAGGTAGGTACAGAATAGCCATGGGGATGTAAAGTAAGGTATAGGAAATGGAGTAGCCAAAGAACCTATGCATGACCCATGGACATGAACAATGGTGTGGGGATTGCCTGAGTTAGTGGGGGTTGCTGGGTGAGGAGGGCAAAGGGGGAAAAATTGGGACAACAGCATAATCAATAAAGTATAATTAAAAAACATTAGCAAATAGAAAATTAAAAAAATCTATAAATGGATTATTTCTATTAGAAATGCCTTCATGGATGTGTGTACCAAATTCCTTGGGGTCCATTTCCTAAGTGGTACAAAGCAGGATCTAGAACATCCTTTTCTTAAAACAAAGTTGGCATGCCAGTTGGTCAACTATGGTTGGATGATACATCACACCATTTGACAATGTATTCCCAGAAGAAAAGAGGCTTTGGTTCAGATGTAGGCTGACCCATCTTGAGAGTGGTAATAGGTCTGTTTAATAATGTAGAGAAGTATGGGCACAAATATGAATAGCATGACCAGATTTAAATCCACAAGAAATTATAACCATGAAAAAGACTTCTTCAAATTCAGTCCTGAATGTGGCACCTGCTGGGATAGTGACTCATTTCTGCATCCTTGAGTTCATGGGTATGGCCACTTAAAAATATTTTTTAATTTACTGATTTTTAGAGGAAGGGGGGAAGTTGGGGGAGAGAGAAAGAGAGAGAGAGAAACATCATTTTGTTGTTCCACTTATTTATGCCTTCATTGGTTGTTTCTTACATGTATCCTGACCAGGGATCAAACCTGAAACTTTGGTGTATTGGTATGACACTCTAGCCAACTGAGTTACCTGGCCAGGGCTGGTATGGCCACTTTTCATGCATAACCAGAGTGATGATGAATAAGTAGGGTGTGTTAATGTCTATACTACATTTCAAGTCTGTGCCCCATTTGTCTGGTGTTTAGGGAAGACAAGTCCAGGTTCTTCTCAAAATCCTTTAATCATTAGTGACGTTGAATTCCTACCAATCTCATCAGTGAAATCCTATTTGCTGAGACCAAATGCCATCTGTTGAATCAAAGGAGCATTTTTGCATATTCTTATTATCACTGAGAAATATCTTTCCTCAGTACAATTTTCTCAGAGGTGTTTGGCTTTTGGGGGAGTAACTTTTTCTTATGTTATAATTTCAAACTTACAGAAAAATTGCAGGAAGAGTACAAGAAATTTCCATATATATCCTCTACCCAAATCCACTAATTATTTATATTTTATTCCATTTGTTTTATCGTTCTATGTAATTATTTATATGTGTATATATAAAACATATGCATACATATTTTTATTTCTGAACTATATAAGCTGAACATTGTGCTTCATTATTTCTGAAACTAGAGTATATGTCTTAAGACAGTCATTTTCTGGAGGTGGAAAAGGGTATAAGGAGGATAAAAAAGAGAGATTGTCATTTTCTTACCTGACATGACATAGGACAGTTATCAAAATCAAGAGTTTAACACAATATTGTTATCTAATCCATATTCCATATTTAAATTTCATCTAGCATCACAGTAATGTCCCTATATAGTTTTGCTTTCCTGGTCTAGAACCCTATCGAGGATCGTGTATTGCCTTTAGTTGTCATGACTTTTGTTGGGCCTATCAGTCAAAGACTACCGGGAGCAAATCTGTCTTCAGACAAATTGGGTTTGTTGATACTTGCTTCAGTGACTGTATTAGACTCTGAGAAAAGCAGGTTGGGTACTTACGGTAGTGCCCTGCTGCCTTTGATAGTGTCTGAATCCATGGGCTTCACTTTCCAGAAAGTTTTCAGAGCCAACTATGTGTGTGAGAGAGAGCCTTGCTTCTGAGTGTGTCTCTCCATCCGTTGCCACCCTTCATGTTTACTCATCACTTAGAGGGCAGTTGACCATGCTTTACAACATGTCTTTAGAGGCTGGGGCCTGATGGAGAGGCCAGTTTAAGGGTGGAGGGGTCAGGAGGTGTCTGCCCTTTGACTTTGGGATTCTTGGTCACCTTACTTGAAATGAGCATTTCCAGGCTGACTGCCTTTTGAATTGGTCCAGTTTAATGGAAAGCCTTCAAGGTGTGCATGTGGGCATCCATCTGCCCTCTGTGCTAGCTGTAATCACCCTTGAGGGCCTGGAGCCAGGGTGTTCACTCTCAGTGCAGCATGGCCCTCTTGTGGCAGACGTTTGGCATTTGTGTGATCTGAGAAGAGGATGGACTATAAAGGATCATGCAGGATCAGAATGGTGGAGCATTAATTAATTTGTTAGACTGCCATAACAAAGTATCACAGATTGGGTGGCTTAAACAACAGAAATTTATTTTCTCACAATTCTGAAAGCCAGAAATCTGAGATCATGGGTCAGCAAGGTTGTTTTTCTCTGAGATCCCTGTTTTTTTCTGAGGCTTCCTGGCATGTAGATGGCTGCCTTCTCCCTATTTTCATGTGGTTTTCCCTCTGTACCTGACTGTGTTATAATCTCTTCTTATAAGGATACCAGTTATATTATATTAGGGTCCATGCAATTGACCTCATTTTACCTTAATTACCTCTTTGAAGGCTCTGTGCCAAATACAGTCACATTCTGAAGTCCTGGGGGTTAGGGCTTTAATATATGAATTTTGAAGGGTGCAATTCAACCTATACAAGCAGGAAGGAGATCTTGGAGATTCTTTAGCTCAAATCCATCATTTTAGAGACTCTGTCCATTACTCTTTGTGTCTGTAAAAAACAGAAAGCAAACTCAGAATGTACAATATCTTTAATTTTTTTTCACATTTAATTTTAGACCTTAAATTTCTGTACCATTAAGAACCCAATGTTTTAATGAAAGAAATAGAAATTAGAGTATAATTCAGCATCACCTATTTGTCTTCAATGCAAGTACAGTGTTTATAGTAATAAATAGGTAAACAGGAATGCAACAGAATAACAAAAATAGGACTTTCTATATTTGTCCCAACTGAATCAGCCATTTTTCTAAATTCAAGGTGAATGGAAAGTTGGATGTTTGATTTCAGCTCTGTGACATTATCAGGTAAAACATTTAAAACACAGAAGAAGGCATTTCTCAGTCAACAAAGATTTCTTCTTTTAATATATTTTACTGGTTATGCTATTACAGTTGTCCTATTTCCCCTCTTCACCCTGCACACCCTCTCCCACCCACATTCCCCCCCCTTTAGTTCATGTCTATGTGTCATACTTATAAGTTCTTTGGCTTCTACATTTCCCCTACTATTCGTACTCTCCCCCTGTCCATTTCCTAACTACCAACTATGCTGCTAATTCGCTGTACCTTTTCCCCCTCTCTCCTCCTCCCACTCCCCTGTTGCTAAGCCT
>JAPYXV010003693.1:0-12022 GCA_028533065.1 Trachops cirrhosus
ATCCTCTTACCCACCCACAATGGCCACCAGGCCCCCCCTTGACCAGACTCACTGTCCCAAAACCTTCTGTCCTGCTTTTCCTGTCCCTCGTCTTGGGTCTCCGCTTCATCA
Organism: Trachops cirrhosus; assembly: GCA_028533065.1. Taxonomy (NCBI): domain Eukaryota; kingdom Metazoa; phylum Chordata; class Mammalia; order Chiroptera; family Phyllostomidae; genus Trachops; species Trachops cirrhosus. Next base: position 112 of record JAPYXV010003693.1, read on the forward strand.
ACCCCTATTGTGTGCGTTTTGCCTGTTTAAGACTTTGAGCAATTTGACTTACCTTCTTTCCAAATTCTTGAGGGAGGAGCACTTCCTTGTCACCTCCAGGTGCCACCCATCATGATGATGACTTCAAGTCAGTGGCAGAAACACATTATGTCCTTTATCTTCTGTTTATGAAGGCAAGGACACATGTAACACCAGCGTAAAGATTTCCACCTCAAAATGCTGAAAATAGAAAAAAAGAGCATTGCCTAAAAACAAGCCTCAACTCGGTGGAAACCTGCTTCTGGGAAGCAGTCTGCAGGGGAACATTCACCACGGGGGTCTCACTTTTCCCTTCCAGATCGTGCCAAGGTGGTGAGGGGCCTGCCGGATGTGGCCACGATCATGGAGGATAAGGTACTGACTGTCCCCAGCCCACGGCCGGCAGTCCCACGCTGTTCCTTCACGCAGCCGTCGAAAGTCATGAAACAGCGTTGCACTGTGGATTCCAGAGCCTGGCCGAGTGACCTCATGGGTCACCTGCAGTGTGAAGGAAAGCCCCTCAGCCTGGCGTCGGGGGGAATGCTCCCCCCGGCTCGGCCAGATCTCTCTTCCTGTTTCCATTAGCAGTTAAATTAGATGATCCCTAAACGTCCTTCCAGGGCTGAAATTACGCAAGTCTGATATTCTAGAAAATGATGGCTACCGTTATTATGGTGCTTACTTTGTGCCAGGCACGATAATGCACACGTGGTATGTATTTTAGCTTGTCTAACTGTCCAGGCAACCCATGAAATGGCATGTAATTACTAGGCACACACTATAGCTGAAGAAACTGAGGCCCAGAGAGATTAAAGGACTTACTTAAGGTCACACAGCTCGAAAGGGCGGAGCGGAGGCAACCCAGCTCCAGACTTTGAGTATTTGACTGTGATACTATAAGGCTCTGAGTTACAGCTTCTTCAAGAATTTTCACACTCAGTTTATAAAACTTTGTACGAAAGCAACATAGCCTTATTTGCATGGTAAAACTGTAATGACAGATATGCAGCAAAAAGCAGTACAGCAAAGTACAGGCCATTCTGGGGCAGACTAATTGTCAGAATAGTAATGGTCTGAGATCCTCACTAGTGAGTATTCTTGAAGAAAAGTTGAGGATGGAGGACATGGGGTTAAAGTAAAAAGTTTCTCCCTTTAATGTTATCTCTTTATGTGACACAATAAAACTCGCAGAAAGGACTTATCACAAGGACAACTGGTGGGAGCTCTGCGGGGTGGTGGGGGTGAATGCCGGGGTTATAACGAGACGACTAAGCGCTCCCTTCCCGTCCTTCCAGACCCTGTGCCTGACCTGCGTCATCTCAGGAGACCCCGCCCCTGAAATTTCTTGGCTGAAGAATGACCAGCCTGTCACCTTCCTCGACCGCTACCACATGGAGGTGAGGGGCTCGGAGGTCACCATCACCATCGAGAAGGTCAACAGTGAGGACAGCGGGCGCTACGGCGTCTTTGTCAAGAACAAGTATGGCTCGGAGACAGGCCAGGTCACCATCAGCGTGTTCAAGCATGGGGAGGAGCTCAAGGTGCTGAAGGACATGTGACGAGTTCCAGCCGGAGGCCTAGTCTACATGGACCAGGAAGGTCAACCTGTGAGTCACAGCCTGGCACAGGCCGAGGGAGCGGGGCAGAGGGGAAAGGGACAAGGTGGAAACCGGGACACGGGGGTGGGACGGAGTGGACACACCACAGTGGAACAGCGAAGACCTTGCTGGGGTCCCAAGAGGCCTCCAGGATGGCGGGATCGGCCCTGGACTTGGAATGAGACAGCTGCATGCGAGACCCAGTTCCAGTTCTGCACTCTCCATGAGCCTGGCCTTTCTCATCTACCAGACGGGAATTCCTGCTCCTGGGGATCGTTTATGAGCACCCTTTATAAACCATATACCAGGGGTTCTCAACCCGGGGGACAAAAGGCGATGTCCAAATTTTTGGTTAGCACAGCTGGGGGTGTCTACTGACAGACGTGTCTTTCGGTAGAGGCAGGGGTGCTGCGAAACACCGCAGCTCCCACCCCACGGACTTCTCCAGCCCCGAGTGCGAATCATGCCTCAGCTGTCAGCCCTGCTGAAGAGCCGTATAGTGCAACGGCCCTCTTCTAGGGTACTCTATTTTCCGTTCCCGAAAGTTCCACAAACATTCAGCGTGCGCCACACTGAGGGTGACATTGGTAGCACAAAGATAAATAACATCCAGGCCCCGCTCTGGAGGAGGCTTCGGCCCACTGGGAGAGTCAGGCCTGGGTGCGAGGGCTCCAGGACAAGGCAGGGGCTAAGGGTCATAAAACTGTGTAAATACAGTGCCACTGGTGGTCACAGGGGAGAGGCAGGTGTTTGTCCCAAAGGGACGAGGGCTTTAAAACCCCTCACGGAACTAGCAGAATGGGGTTGGACCCTGAAAAATGAGTCCAAGTTGGCGGGGGTGACAGGACAAGGATGTTTCCAGAGTGGGGCACGGTGAGAGCAAAGGCAAGGGGTGGGGTGACACTGCCCTGGCGGCACTGGGTGCCAGGCTGGTGAGTTGGGTGACCTTCGGGACTGCTCCCAGCTCGGGGCCTCTGCCTGCTGTGACAGACACCGGGCGGCCTTGCTTGGTGGACCTCAGTTCAGAGCTGGGCGTTTCAACACCCTCCAATTTCCTTCTTATTAAAAACAAGATTTGGATCGGGTGAGGTTTATAAAGTTATAGACGTTTGTTGTGAAATGTTGGAAAATCATGAAAACCATAAAGGAGAAAATAAAAATCACCTATAGTTCCAACACTGGAAGATAACTCCCCTCTGGTTTCTGAAATGACTTCTGAAATTTAGGGTAAAATGAACCACTCCTGCCTCCACCACCTGCACACGCACCAGGCATGGTGGGTAACTTACATCCCCCCAGCTCCTGTTCTGAGCTCCTGGTGCAGCCAGGCCCAGTGTTCAAGGGTGCGGGAGGGAGGCAGGGCACCCGAACACATGCTGGCTGGGAACGGGTATGGGGAATTGCACAGGTCTCAGAGGCAAACACACCTCGGGCAATTCTGTTCCTTTCTCTGGCCCTCAATTTCCCGCCTATAAATAAAAAAGGCTGAGCCATAGCGAGGTTAGCATGTCCCAATGCGCCAGGGTTGCAAGTTCCATCCACTGTCAGGGCTCGTACAAGAATCAACCAATGAATGCATAACAACAAATCAATCTCTCTCTCCCTTCTTCTCTCTCTCTAAATCAATAAATAAAATTAAGTTAAGAAAAGAAGGCTGGAAGTTCATTTCTGAGGGCCCTTTCAGCTTGAAACTGGAAAAGGTGGTGTTGGAGCTGCCTGTCACCTACCAGACCCAACAAGCAGAGACAGGGATTGAATCTTTATGGGCGCTTTGTTCACATGGCCGTGGACCCGAGAAGACGGTGGGTTATGTACCTAACAGGCCATCTTCAATTCCATTTTAAACCAACCCTTTCTATAAGGAGAAGAAAGTGTAGGTAAGGGGATTGGAATTCAGGGAAAAAGTTAATCAGATAAAAAGCTGCAGCATCCTTTTCCGGTGCCCTGGGCGGTGGGCGTGTCCCCCGAGCACAGCGGCTCAGATACCACCTGGTTGTTTGCAGTCCTCCGGAGGCACAGAGGTGGAGCTGCTTCCTCGGTTTCCTGGAGCCAGGGTGCAGCATACCTTCCATTCCTGAAATAATAGCTTTTGACATACGTTGATTACTAAGCTTATACCTGAAACTAAAATTTTTCCAACATTTGCGTCCCCCATCAAGCTGACACTAAGATCTTTATTACTTCCCAGAACTCAATCCTCCTTGGCTTTTCTCTTCTCTTGATGACATGATAAAGAAAAAGGCTCATGTTCACTCTCCCTCCCACTCTCATACTTGGAATCTCAGTGGAGAGACTTGGCTTCTTACATGTGTCGATGGAAAATGGCACCAATTTCAAAGAAATCAGAAAGCACAGTATCCGTGCACTTAACTCCCAACAGCAGTCTGGATACGCTTACATATGTATTTCATCTTCACACAAAGCACCCTCCCTTCTCCTTCACTCGATCATCACCCCAACACAGGGAGGGAGGCAGAGATTGTGATAATGACAATAAATCTCTGAGCATTCTCATATTGATAGGGGAACTCACTGAGCCTTAGTTGATAGGCTTAAGTGATTCAGGCCTGTGGAAAGCTGTTATTCCAGGAACTGGAATGCAGACTGCTGACTCCTGGAGGTCACAAGCAATTCAACCTTTGTGCCCCAGGGGGCCTGCGGGGGATGGAGAGGATATGTGAGTTGTTGATCAACAGATAAAAATAGTACTAGGAAAATCACTCCGGGTCCAATTGACCTTTTTTCCAAATCCCTTACCTGTCCCTTCTTCTCATAAAAAAGTCAGCTTGAGATGTTAAGATGGTTTTTTGGAGGGCACATAACCCACTGTCTCTCAGATCACAGCATCTGAATAAAGCGCCTACAAAGACTCAATCCTTATCTCAACTTACTGGTTCTGGTAGAGACAGGCAGCACGGACACCGACTTTTCTGGTTTCAACATCTCAGTGGTCACCAGATGAATGGAACAGCATCACCAGCCCCATTTTCTCAGACACGGCAGCTGAGAACCTGAGTGGTAAATGGCGGGGTCAAGACAAGAACGAGAGTCCCTGGGTCCTGGTTCAGAGGACATTCTGCTCTGCCAAGCTGGCCCTGAGCAATGCAGAGGGGTACATGGAGCCCAGAGGTGAAGCAATCATACATTCTCCAACATGTGAGAACTGCCAAAGTAAGGAACGAGTAAATCAGTGAGCAGATGTGTAAATGGAAGTGGCTTCCTGGTGCCATCTGTCCAGAAGGGTAGAATTTTCTCCACCGGAGGAGGTGGACTGTGTGGGGGACCATGGTACATGGCAATTTGTCACAAGTTCTCCCAGTAGCATTTATCCATTTGTCCCACTGTTGGCCCTCCTGGAACATGGTGTGAGCGCCCCCTGTCGTAGGAAGTGAGCTTTGCATGCTAAGAAGCCGCTCAGAAGCAGTGCATCATGGGGCTGAAGTTGCTGTGAACTGGTATTGGGTGAGAAACCAATCTGGGGGATGAGCCATTGTGCTACATATGGACAGTTTCTGTTTGTCCAATCTCCCTGGACAGAGTCCCCAGAGCAGCATGCTTGAGCAAGCTTCCTGAAGACCCACAACCCCATCACCCTTGTTTGCTTTGCCCTCTTTTCCCTGCTGCCATCTCCCAGAGCCCAGGCTCAGCTAGATTCTCCTTTAGGGTCCCGCCCAGGAAGACGTGGACAGCGCAGGTCCCAAGAGCGAGATAGAAGGGACAGAGGTCCCTGGGAAATTTCATTGTTCTCTTAGTTCTTTCCACTTAATCCCACTGAAACCTCAACCCACTCAGGTAGGAGAAAGTAGGATGAACCTTGCTGAAGAATATTGTGATATAATAAAAAATAAATGTTTAGTCTTTGTCCCTGGTTCCTGACTCACAGCATCTCACCCCTGGAAGCTCCAGGGTGATGTCTTCTGTATGCTAATGACTTCTGACCAGGGAGCTCTTAGAGGATGGGAGCTGGTCTCCTGAGAGACCAAGGCAGGATCACAGGCTTGGAACTTTCAGCCCTGCCCCCCAACTTCTAGGGACGGGAGAAGGGCTAGAGATTGACTGAATCCCCAATGATCAATGATTTGATCACTCATGCCAAAGTAACCAAACCTCCATAAAATTCCCTAAACGATGGGATCTGCAGGGCTTCCGGGTTTGCAGGCACATCCGAGTGCCCGAGGGCGGTACCGCCAGAGAGGGTGCAGTAACTCTGCTCCATATCCCTTGCACCTCTTCCCCTGCTTGCTCACTTGCATTCTTTATACTAAACCAGTAAATGCAAGTAAAATGTTTCCTTGAGTTTTGTGAGCTGTTCTAGCAAATTATCGAGTCTGAGGCGGAAGTCATGGGACCCCTCAGTTTACCACTGGTTAGTCACAAGTGCAGGTGGCACTGAGACTTGCTACTGGTGTCTGAAGTGAGGGTGATCTTGTGGGACTGAGCCCTTAGACCTGTGGGATGTGACACTGACCTTGGGTAGTTAGTGTCAGAACTGACGTAGCATGGTAGGCTAACGATTCTGACATCGGGGGGCTGGGGGTTTGGAGAACTGGTTGTTGGTGTGGAAAAATCCACGCATTTGTTGCCAGAAATGTTATGGACCAAAAAAGGTCAGAGTTATAAATCGACCACCTCCTTCCTCACAAAATGGGTCTTTTCCATTTCATCTATTCTGTATCTCCCCAGCCCAGGGCAGTAGGTGGCGGTGGCACGTCATCATCCAGTGAAGCCAGACTCCCCAGCTTCACCTCATTCACCTTATTCTCCTCTTCCCGATCTGTTCCCAGCAGCCTCCACTCCTGCCCGTGGCCTAAACTACTCCCAGCATCCTGCTTGCTGGACCCCTCTTGTTCCTCCCTTACTGTAATTCCCAATTGCTCCTTGCATTATGCTTTTAAAACTGGCTCATCCTGGGAAATGTTTCAATTGGTCTAGCCTGGTCCAGGTACCCTGTATGGGACTCAGAAAGTCAGGAACTTGGTCTCCCTTATCTGCGGAGCCCAGCAGCAAACACACCACCGCAGCGTTCTCCAGGAACCCTCGTGGACCTCTCGGCAGGCTGGGCTGCAGGCAGCCAGGCGGCGTGTGCGGGCTGAAGAGGGTCCGGCAGCCAGTGGACATCCCCATCATCACACCACCGGCCACCACTCCTCCCCCACACCCGTTCTGCCGCCTTTCACATATCAGTCCCTTTCAAATACCTGCCATCCTTGGCCTAAAAGCACTGAGAGTGGTAAACCGGAAAAATAGAGGAAGCAGGAGCCCCAATGGAAAATGACCGGCCTGTGTAACGATTAACATCCACCCACTCAGCCTCAGCCTCCGCCGCTCTAGTCAGACGCTTGCAATGCCTTAAAATTTCCAAATCACTTCAAGCGACTTGGGTGACATGTTCATGCCAAAAACGGATTCAGAAGCAACATTCCCCAGATGTCTCCAGTTACACGAAGCCAGATTTCTTATTTTCAGCATTCGAGAAAAGTATAAATCCTGAGGCTGGAGAAATTTCAGCCAAGAAGTGCCCTAAGTTGCGAGCAAAACAAATCGCGCAGCCTGCAAGGAATGCGCCTCTCCGCTCCGGGGCCTCCCAGAAGTCTCTGCGCCTGCCTCTTCTAAATCATCGCTTCCTGCGCTGGCAGATCTAAAGAAAGAGAAACACCGGACACACAAAAGTCTCTTCGTTCCAGTCATAGAAATGTTCGTGGTGAAATGAGTCTTTGTGTTTGCTTTAACATACTCCGGTTTGGGGAAAAAAATGGGAGGAAGGGAGATCAATGAAAAAGTTAGCAAGATATTGATAATTCTCTTGAAGCTGGGTGATAAATACATGGGGTTCACACTCCATTCTCTCAATTTTTGTATGTGTTTGCATTTCTTTATACTAAGAAATTTGAAAGACGCCATGGGAAATCAGTCCTCAGCTGCCTTTTCATCTGGAGTCACATTAATTATATGCCCAGCAATTAGTCAAGGGCATCGGACACAGCAAGTGAGCACAGAGCTCCTCTCTTGCAGGCAATTTATACAGCCTGTCCTTTTTTAACCTCACTAATTAAAACTAATGGTAATGTAGGTGCCCTACAAGAAAGAATGATCAAGTCATGCCTACAGTTTTTACACATTCAGATGATGCATCAACTCTGCATTCATTCAACACAATCTTTACTGAGCTTATGATATGATAGGAACACACAAAAGTAATGATGTGTGACTTGTTATTTAAGCCTTTTGCACCTCGTCTGAAAAAGAAAGACTGCTGTAAGAATTAGATGTGGGGACGCTTACCAAATAATGAGTACAGTGCCTGGTAGAAGTGAAATGAATGGGAGGTTTCCCCTTGCAACCGCTCGCCCGCCGGGGAGCGGGGCCCTGGGGGCCACAGTCTGCTGGGGAAGATACTGGTCAATCCAGCTGCGACGGCATCAAACGCTTCTGTACATTTTTGAGTGATGACATTATAGACTCTTCCACACACAGGAGCCCACAACCTCACAGGGGAATTTTAAAGTAGTTATCGGTTGTATTTTTCTCAATTTCAGAAATTACAAATGCTTCTGGTAGGAAGATTAGACAAGACAGAAATGAATAAGGAAGAAAAGCAAAAACATCCATAAGTCACTAGCCAGAAATAAACACAGGGGGAAGACACAGTTTATTAACTAACCTAACAGGTTTTCCCACCCTTTCCCCATGGCCACCTCCACTCTGCAGACCGCAAAGCTAAAAACTCACATCTCCAGGGCCCTTGTAGCTGGGGACGGCCATAGGACACGGTTCTGGTCGAAGACACCTGAGCAGAAATGTGCTGGAGCACCTGGGTAGGGTCTTGAGGATCCTGATACAAGCAGCAGACACTGCAGGCACCGTGTTACCCCCCTTCTTCCTTCCTGCCTCAACTGTGGACACGATGCCTGGCACTGGGGCAGCCATGTGGGACCATAAAGGAAAGAGAGGGGCAGGGATACCCCCTTGATCTCCCTGGGGTCAGCCAAGTGGCTGATCCCTGGTCCTCAGACCTCCAGACTCCTTGTGAGAGAAAAATAAGCCCCTCAGGGCTGTAGCACCCTAAATTAGGGTTTTGGTTCCTTGGAGCTAAAACCACTCCCAAATCATGCACCCACTTGTTAAGATTATTTTGGTGTTCTCCACGCCAGGCTTAACAGAGAGATCTCACACATAACTTTACACTCTTCGTTTTTCATATGTCATTAAACCATGAGGATTTTCTCACATCACCAAAAGGCATTCCAAAACCCCATTGTAGTGTCTCTCTATTATGTAGTCATGTATCATTTCCATATTGCTAGAAATAGTTTCCAATTTTTCACTATTGTAAATAAAACTGGATGGACATCCTTGTATATAGATAAAAAAAAAAGCACTTGCTGGCATCTCTGGGAAATTCTCTAGGATAGATCGTAGAGGAGAAATTACTGGGTCAAACGGCATGAGTCACGAGGTTGAAAACAGATGCGCTACACGGCAAGAACGGAAACCGGCAACCAGGGACGGCACCTGGGCCTTCCCCTCGGGTCAGAAGGTAGTCGATCGGCCAGCACACATTTACTGAGCTGCTGTTTCACTCTGGGCTCTGGCGATACAGTGATGACCAAAACAGACATGGCCCTGCCTCCATGAGAAACGCCATGTACCAGATGGCTACCTGGAGAGATGCTTTATTGGACCGTGGTCAGCTGATGAAAGGACGGGCTCACCATAAAAGTTAGGAAGTAAAAGCCAGCTGAGAAAAGCCTTTGTGATCTGTATGGCAGCTCTGAGGGTAATCCGCATAAGATACAATTACAACCCGGCATCGTGTTCAGTGCGCCATTCTCAGAAATGATGTTGCAAAAAAGATATTGAGATGCGTGGAAAGTTGTTCAGAATAGATTTTAAAAAACAAAAGGCAGATTTCAAACAGTATACAGAAGGTGATTTTATTTTATTAAAATGAAAGCTTTATCTTTTAGAACACTGGAAGGACAAACATCCAAATGTTAGTGAATTCTCTGGATGGTGGGATTACAATTCATGTTTATGTTCTTCTCTTATCTGTATTTTCAAAATCTCTATAATAAGCTTGTCTTATTTTTTTTTCAAAAAGCTTTTACCTATTTATTTTTAGAGAGAGGGAAGGGAGGGACAAGGAGAGGGAGAAAAACATCAATGTGTGGTTGCCTCTTGCACACCCCCTACTGGGGACCTGGCCTGCAACCCAGGCATGTGCCCTGACTGGGAATCAAACCAGCCACCCTCCGGTTTGCAGGCCAGCACTCAAACCACTGAGCCACACCAGCCAGGGCTTGATCATCTTGATATTTGGTGCCCTCACAGCATTGGGCAAATGGGAGAATGTCAAAAAAATCTTTGCTGGCAACAAAGAGTTAAACAGAAGCCAAAAAAGCAATCATCAACTGCAGGGCCCGGGCTGGGTGAAGTGTCCCTTTAGACTCAGAGCAAATGGCCAGGCACTAGCGCCTTGTGGTGGGACATGGTGGGGGTTGCGTGTAACCCCCGTACCAGTTCCATGAGGCAGGTTAGTTGTATAATTCCCTGTTTGGTTTACCCGAGAAATTCATTCCTTTCAAAAACATGTGTCGGGCTCCTGTGGTGAGTCGGGCACTGTTCTAGGCACTGGGGTCTGTATCCTGGTGGAAGGGAGAGAATGAGCACGTGAACGAATTAACAATAACATCATCAGGCACATTCCCCAAATCGGAGAAAACACGGCCTCGAGCAGACGCTCGTACACTTCATAGTGGCATTATTCACAGCAGCCAAAAGATAAAAACTCTCAAGTGTTTATCAACAGATAAATGGATAAGCAAAATGTAGTATATACAAACAATGGAATATTATCCATTCTTTAAAAGGAATAAAATTCTGACACATGCTATAATGTAGATGAGACTTGAAAGCCAGACACAAAAGGACAAATATCCTATTTATTCCACATATAACAGGAACCTACAATAGGTAAAATCATGGAGATAAAAAGTAGGATAGAGGTCGAGGAGGGTTGGGAGGAGGAGGGAGTGGGGAATTACTGTTTGATGGGTATCCGGCTTCTATTTGGAACGACAAACACTTCTGGAAACAGATGGCGGTGTTGGTTACACAACATTGTGAATATACAATGTCGCTGAACTGCACGCTTTAAACACTGGCAAAATATCTGTCTGCAGGGAGAGAAGTTTAACCTACCGCATGGTAAATATGCGTGCTCTCCACGGGCAGACCCCAAGGGGACTGTCAGGAGAGAGATGCCCAAAAAGAAATCTGCCCAAGAGAGTTTTCTGCCGGAAGCCTGGTGACATCCAAGCAAAGAGGCTGGCTGTCAGACCCTCAGACACAGAAGCCGAGGCCCGGCGGCCAGCCGGAGGAGGCGTCTGTCCTCCACTCCGTGGAACTGCAGGGGGCGATCCCCTGGGAGAGGACCTCACAAAAATCCACAAAAATCAGCTCACAAGTCATCCTTGGACTTCTACTACACCCCCAGGCACCAATGCCAGATTACTACTGAAGCCACCCAAGAAGACCTTTCCTTCCCCAGCACTGGGGAGACCCAAAACAGCAGCGGGGGTGGGGTGGGGGGCGCGATGGTGGAAGAATTAGAGAAGATGCCTACACGACATTGTCTCCACCCCACAGGATTCTGAGCCTGGGAAAAGAGAAACTCAATTGCGTGAGTCTGCCGTTTTTATCTCAGCCTGGACTGGACTTTTTTCACCCTGTCTGCCAAACCCACGATGAGGGCGAGGCCCTGAAGACCGTGAGTGATGGGGCCCGCGCCTCTCCGTCCCTTCCTGCACCTCCAAATGACGTTCATTCAGTGTCCTAAGGCTGTTTCCTGCCTGTGCTCTTTCATAATTAAATAAGGTGAGGTCTCTTTTCCTGGAAGAATTAAAGCCCTGTTATGTACAAATACCGTTTCTGCCACTGTTGCTAAGAAACTGCTTCATGATATTAATCTCCACTGGAGACCAACCCTGTCCATTTCCAGCAACAGAGGTGCTCATTTCACTTGGAAGGTTGTTTTTAAACATCTCAAAATTCTTCCTGATTCAACATAGTTTCTATTGCCTCTGTGATCCCCAGAGTTCAGAAGCAATTTAATTTTTGTTTCCTGAAAGGTGAGTTTAGCTGAAATATGTGCCACTAAAAATATTAAATGACCTAAATTATTCCTCTTTGGGTAACAACCATTGCAGAAACTCCAACAGGTAAATTAATCTGAGCTCATACCATCTTGTCAGAAGAAGATGCATAAAAAATAATTCTGATTTACCCCATGAAGG
>JAPYXV010003694.1:0-12022 GCA_028533065.1 Trachops cirrhosus
CAAGTCCTTATTATATGAAATGTTAAAAGGACTTATCTAAGAAAAAGAAGATAAAAAACATGCATACTAAAATGAGAGCAAACTCACAATTATTAACAACCATACCTAAAACAAAAACAAAAACAAACTAAGCAAACAATTAGAACAGGAACAGAACCACAGAAATGGAGATCACATGGAGGGTTAGCAACAGTGCAACCAGAGGAATAAAGGTGGGGAAAAGGTACAGAGAATAAGTAGCATAGATGGTAGGTAGAAAATAGACAGGGGGAGGGCAAGAATAGTATGGGAAATGTAGAAGCTAAAGAACTTATGAGTATGACACATAGACATGAACTAAAGTGGGGAATGTGGGTGGGAGGGCTGCAGGTTGGAGGGTGGGAGTGAAGGGGGGAAAATTTACAACTGTAATAACATAATCAATAAAATATATTTTTAAAAAAGAAAGAAAAGACATACAAATCAGAAAGGAAGAAGTAAAATTGTCACTATATTCAGATAACATGTCACTATGTAGAGAAAATCTTAAAGACACTAACAAAAAAACTATTAAATCTAATAAATGAATTCAATAAAGTTGCAGGATACAAAATTAATATATAGAAATCTTTTCCACTTTATATACTAATAATCACCTATCAGAAACGGACATTAAGAAAACAATTTCATTTACAATTACATCAAAAGAATAAATTAATAAAGGAGGTAGAAGATCAGTACTGTAAAAACTATGATATTGATAAAAGAAACTGAAAATGACTCAAATAAATGGAAGGATATACCGTGTTCATGGGTTGGAAGAATTAATACTATTAAAATGTCAATGATACCCAAAGCAGTCTATAGATTCAATGCAATCCCTATCAAAATACCAATAACTTTTGCAGAACAAGAACAAATGTAAATTTTTTATGGAACCACAAAATATCCCAAACAGCCCAAACAATCTTGGGAAAGAACAAAAATAGGAGGTATCATGCTCCCTGATTTCAAACCATGTACAAATCATATACAAAAATAAACTCAAATGGATTAAAGACTTAAACCATAAAAATCATAGAAGAAAACATAGTCAAGGGACACTTTGACACCAGTATCTGCAATATATTTTTCAGTATGTTTACCCAGACAATGACAACAAATGAAAAAATGAACAAATGAGACTATATCAAACTAAAAAGCTTTTCCACAGCAACAAAAACCATCAACAAAACAGAAAGTCACTTACTTAATGAGAAAACATATGTGCAAATCATATATCCCATAAGGGATTAATATCCAAAATATATTAAAAACAAATACAATTCAACAACAAAAAACAATCCAATTAAAAAACTAGCAGAGGACCTCAATAGTCATTTTTCCAAAGAAGGCATACAGGTGGACAACAGACATGAAAAGATGCTCACCATCAGTAATCATCAGAGAAATGTAAATCAAAACTGCAATGAGATACCACCTAACCCTGTCAGAACGGCTGTTGTCAAAAAGCAAGGATGTAGAGAATAAGGAATCCTCATACACTGTTGGTGGAATTGCAAATTGGTGAAGCCACTATGAAAAAATAGTATAGAGTTTACAAGAAAAATAAAAATAGAACTAACATATGACCTAGCAATTCCATTTCTGAGATTTATTCAAATAAACACTAATTAAAAAGCTATGTGCACCCCCATGTTCATTGCAGCATTATTTACGATAGCCAGGATATGCAAGCAGCCTAGGTGCCCATCAGTAGACGATTGGATATAGAAGATGTGGTACAGGAACCCCTGTGCACTTTCGGTAGGATTGCAAATTGGTGCAGCCCCTATGGAAAATAGTATGGAGGTTCCTCTAAAAATTAAAAATAGAACTACCTATGACCCAGCATATTCCAATTCTGGGTATATTTTTTATACCCAGATATAAAATCCAAAGCACTAATTCAAAAAGATTTCTGTATCCCTGTGTTCATTGCAGCATCATTTATAGTAGCCAAGATATGGAAGCAACCCAAGTGGCCAACAGTAGATGACCAGATAAAGAAGACATGGTGCATGTATACAATGGAATATTATTCAATGAAAAAGTATTAAATCTTACCATTTACAACATGGATAGACCTACAAGGTATTATTATACTGAGTGAAATAAGTCAAACAGAGAAAGACAAATACCATATGGTTTCACTTATATATGGAATCTAAAAAAATGAACAAAAACAAAACAGATAAAAAAATCTATAATGGCTGTTTGTTCTGATTAGCAGACCAAAGAACAAACTGATGGCTGCCAGAGGGGGTGTGAGTGGGGTGGTAGGTAAAGAAGGTGAAGGAAATAAAAGGATAAACTTCCAGTTATAAAATAAATGTCATGAACATGTACAGCACAGGATACTGTCATAATAATATCATAATAACTTTGAATTGTGACAGATGGTTACCAGACGTATCAGAGTGATCACATCATGAGGTACATAAAGTCAAATAACTGTGTTGCACACCTAAAACTAATATAATATATGTCAACTGTACTTTAATGAAAAATAAATAATAAAAATTAAAACATAAACTTAAAAAATATTTTATTTTATTTTTAATTGAATTTGTTAGGGTGACACTGGTTAGTAAAATTATCTAAGTTACAGGCATACAATTCTGTAATACATCATCTGTATGTTGTGTGTTCACCACCCTGTCAAGTCTCCTTCCTACATAATTTATCCCCTGTTTACCCTCTCCTACCTCCCCTCTCTCCCCTTTCTCCCTGGTAATCACTATACTGATGTCTATGAGGTTGGTTTGATTTGTTTGCTTAATCCCTGGAAAAAAATAATTTAAAAAAAAGAGAACTGTCAGCTTCTCTTGACCTACCTCACTCTGTTCAGACATTGAAACTTAGCTCAAGAGTCATGTCCTATAGGAAGTTCCCCATATACCCCAAGTGCAGGCTATTTCCATTCTATTTGTCCTCATAAGACCAGGGTATAAGATCCTAGCATTAAAAAAGATTTAAAAATTTTAAAAAAAGATCCTAGCATACTGCCGAGTTCATAATAAGCATTCCATAGATGTTTACTGTTGAACTCTTTATTAATAATCCTAAAACTGGTACCTGAAGTAATAATAATAGCTAATATTTACTTTCTAGGTAACCAGTAATATACTAAGCAGTTATTATGAATTATTTTCTTTTACCCAGAGGGCATAAATGTGAGTTTTCCAGACCAACAGGCCAGGATTGTCTGGGATCTTAATAGAAATATAAGTTCTTGGGTGTGACCTCAGATCTAATAAAGCAGGAATTCTGGGGTTGTGTCACTACAGCTTGTGTTGTATTTAACAAGCCTTCCAGATGATTCTGACACCTGCTAAACTTCTACAAATGCTGCTCTAAGTAGACATGTGTATTTTGCTCCTTAACATAATTGTTTTATAAAAATGAATAGTGTGAAATGAAAATGTACCTTCTAAAATAATCAAAAAGATCTCTACTGTCTTCTAATTTTAGTCTGCAAACTCTTTTTTATAAGAGAAAATGGCTGTAATTTAACTGTTACTGGTCTTTTTTTTTTTTCATTGTAGTTTGCTAAGTAGAGTTATTGGATTGTGTGCCTGCCACCCAAAGTCAAATACTTTTCATCACCATATATTTGATCCCCCTTATCCTTCACTATATAATTTAAAAGTAAAAATAAATAAAAATAAAGTTAATATTTATATGATGGTTTCTCTTCAGATTGTATAAATTTTTTGCCTTTTTAAAAAATAAAGTTATTGAAACAAACTTGTAATATATTTATACAATAAGAATTTGTTTAAATTAGTGTTTCTAAAATCCATTCCAACTCTATTTTCTATATAAGTGGCCACACAATGCACAAATGGCATCATGACACAATAATACACTTGGTATCTTGTACACATTCCAAATTTACTGACACTGTTCACTATCAATATAGCAGTCAACCCTGCAATCTCAAAGTGGTGTTTTAGAGTATAAGTATTAAACTATTGCAATTGTTTCCTGTTTTCCCCAATAGTGACAAGTCAACATTGCTACATTTTCCTCTTTTTTTATTGTTGTTCAAGTACATTTGTCTCCATTTTCCCCCCATTGTTCTCTCCTGCCCCACCGACCCCCACCTCCTACCCTCAATACTACTCCCCTTTGGTTTGTCCATGAGTCCTTTATATGTGTCATTTTCCTCTTAACTGTATGAGAAGCTTTAGAAGGTCAAATAATCAATTTTATACCACTTTATAAACAAGCTTCTTTGAAAAACAAAGATTGTGTATGAAGAATTACATATTGCTGAATAACAGATCACCCTACACTTCTGGCCTTAAAGCAAAAAGATTAATATAAATAGTAATACCCTAAGAATCCTGAAACACCAATCCAAAAGAACCTATGCACCCCAATGTTCACAGCAGCACAATTTACAATAGCCAAGTACTGGAAGCAAACTAAGTGCCTATTGGTAAATGAATGAATCAAAAAACTATTGTACAATTTACACAATGGAATACTACACAGCAGAGAGAAAGAAGGAGCTCCTACCCTTTGTGACAGCATGGATGGAGCTGGAGATCATTATGCTAAGTGAAATAAGCCAGGCAATGAAAGACAAATACCATATGATCTCACCTTTAACAGGAACCTAATCAACAAAAGAAAACAAGCAAAATATAACCAGAGACATTGAAATTAAGAACAATCTGACAGGAACCAGAGGGGAGGTGGAAGGGGACAATGGGGGGAAGGGTTTTCAAGAACAACTATAAAGGTCACATAGACAAAACCAAGCGGGGGTGGAAGCAAGGGAGGGAAGCAAGGTTAGGCTGGGGTGGGGGAAGAGTGGTGGGGGGTAAATGAAGACAACTGTAACTGAACAACAATAAAATAATTTTAAATTTTAAAATATTTATATATATATATATAAATAGTAAATGCACTTATTTTCCTCACAAATCAGCAATTTGAGTAGGGTTCAGAATAAATGACTGATCTCCACTCCATGCAATGAGAGCTGGGGTAGCTGCACCAGGGCTTAGTATACGCTTTTGAGGTGGCTCCTCACATGGCTGGTTAATTGATGCTAACTCTCAACTAGGGGCCTCTATTCCTTTTTATATAGATCCCTTCACAAGGCTGCTTGGGCTTCCATTCCATACAACAGGGCACCTGGAGTCCAAGAACAAGGAAATCTGAGGAACAAGAAGCAAAAATGACCATTCTTCTAAAGTCTTGTACAAAAAACCACAACCACTTCACTGTCACTATGCACTGCTGGTCAAGTAGTCTCAGAACCTACCTAGATTCAAGGGAAGGAACACAGACCCTGACTTCTTGACGAAAGGAATCTCACAGAATTTATGGCTATCTTCACCATGCCACAAATTATTTATTCACTTAAATACAGTATAGATTTTGAGCTAATGATATTTCAAGGCTTTTTGGATATATGCTATTTGTTTTTAGGTTCTTTATAAAAGTATTTCTACTTTGAAATTCAATCAGAGTGAAAAGAAGAAAAATTTTTAAAAACTCAATATACTCAAGAATAAAAAATATAGAGAAGAAATGGAATACCAGCATCATCTACTAAAATTAAGCCTGTAACTGAACAAACAGTAAACAATTAATTCACAACGGTCACCTGGTAGCCCTGGCTGGTGTGGCTCAGTGGACTGGGCATCATCCTGCATGGTGAAAGATGGCTGGTTGGATTCCCAGTCAGGGCACATGGCTGGGTTGCAGACCAGGTCCCAGTTGGGGGCGTGCGAGAGGCAAGCAATCCATGTTTCTCTCATACATCAGTTTTTGCTCCCTCTCTTTCTCCCTCTCTTCCTCTCTCTCTAAAAACAAATGAATCGAATCTTTTAAAAAAAGGGTCATCTGGTAAACTTACTCCTGTAAGACCTGAATACCATGTATCATGAAGCAAGCAGATCAAATTCTTAGCATTCTGTTGTCTTAGTGAAAGTGTGCAGAGGTATAAACACAGCTAGTCTCAACTCAAATTTTTTAAAAAATGAAACGTGTGCAATTATTAATACAAAAATACTAAATTTCTATATTTACTCAATAATAGATGTTCAATTGTATACTGAGTTATCCAGAAAATTTTTCCTTAATTCTGTACTCCACTAATCTTTGGAGTACAAAATAGAGAAATATTTTCGATGAACTTTAAGGGTTAGCAAATATACCAGATATGGAACAAGAACAGGACTGTAAAAGAGAACAATTTAAGGGAATGATCCCTTTGAAATTTAGAAAAAATAAAAGCATATGAATATCAGAAATATTTGAGGGAAAATATATCCCCCTATGCTGCCATGGGCTAAAATTTAACTGCATAGAGCAGTTAAGAAATACTGTTATTTGAGAGGCAAAAGTTTGCACTGTAAACCGTAAGGTGGGTCTTCCAGTTGTTTTGTTACCAGAAGCATGACCAGTGGATTTGCCAATCCACTGGTCATGCTTCGATTTAACATAGAGATTGACCATGAGTTAGCAAATCATTCATTAAATTTCATAAATGCACAAAGTCTAAGAGAAACCACCAATTTCAAAGAGTAAATAAATGAAAAGAAAATGTATTATTGATACATCTGTAATTTTACAAGGTAGCATTTAAGAGATATGCATTATTTTAACTATTACATTGTTGAATGGTAATTAATTTGAAGTAAAAAAGTTTCTTGGAATCATCGCACATATGCTTCAGATGCAGTCAACTGCTTCCCTCTTCTGGCCAAAGGTGGAGGAAAGTTCGGTTTTTACTATCGAACCTGAACAAAATTGTCTTCACAATCAGCTCTAAAATTAGGTTTTCACAATGAAAATTTACTGTATTTTCAATCACCAAGATAAAATCAATATAACTCAGAAATCATAGGTTAATGTATTTAGGAATTATTTTGTAGGAAAGCCATTGAGCTTTTCACTTTTAAGATTTTCTGTAGTGTATACGTGATAAATGTGTTTGCCAAACAGTCCTCAGACTAAGAAACAAGGGTTTCATTGCACTGAGGTCACTAGGAGTTAATATATTTTGATTGTCAACTAAAATTTTTCATAGATGGTGGAATGAGCATTGATGGTTCTTACAGGGAAGAGTGAGAAATTACAAACTCCAGAGAGTTCTACCACAGGTTCTAGAATGAAATGCAATTTCTCTCCCTAATCTTGCTAAGGTTTGCAAATATGAAGGACAACAAGACTAAATCACAATATTTATCAACTCTAAAATATTTTTAATTGGAATACTTTAAATTTCCTCATAGGTCCATCTATTTGGACAAAAAATATATATTAGTGAAGATTTCAAAAGAAAATAAACTTTCACAAAAAGGTTCTTATAAAATGTTCTTTGCCTAATTTATTTAATTATAAATTTGTGTGCATGATAGCTATCTTTATTGATAATATTTTATTCCATATTTCATTCAAAGGAATAAAGCCTAGGATAATAATGTTTATTAAAGTTAAGATTTCTGAACACATGTTCTGTGAAATATTAATAAATAAAAAGGAACTAAAGGAACTGAACTTACTGATTTGACAATATATGAATGCAAATAACATCTAAATAAAATACCTGCTTCTGATTTACTTTTTAAAAATTAAGTTCAAAAGCTCTTGGAATGAGCAAATTATTAAAAACCAACAAAGATGAACTTGCACTGGTTTTCAAGGAATAATTGACAAATGATCATTTTTTCTTCTTCCTTCTTCATTTCTTTTTTTAAATTATTTCATTGTTCATTTACAGTTGTGTGCATTTACCCCCCACCACATACTCATTTCTTTTTAAGATAAAGGATGTTTGAATTGGTGGGCATCATGTTCTGACTCCTGACTTGAATGGAACTGCCATTTATAACAAGTAATGATGGCAATTTCTGGTTTGAGACATTCTTTATAATATTAAGGAAGAATTTATACAAGTTACCAGGAATAGTTTTTCACATTTTATCTGTTAATTGTGTAACTTATGTAAACAGATGTTTGATTATTTTAACCATCCCTGAATTCCAAGAATAAACCCTTAATCACATGTCATCATTGATTTTAGTGCTAAAATTAATTTACTTATGTTTTATTTAGCACTTGTATACCTATGCATAAAAAGTTTAGCCTATATTTTTCCTTTGTGCAATTTTTGTCATGTTGCAAGATTTTGCTACCTTTATAAAAGAAATAAAGATGTTTCATATATTTTTGTATCCCCTGGAATATTCTTTAAACTAATGGAAATAATGTGTCCTCAAAGAATTTTTTTAAGTTGCTGATGTAATCACCTTGGCTTGGTGTCCTTTTTAATATAATTCTCTAAGTTAAAAAAATACTTAAAATCTTATTAATCATTCAAAAACTTCCTCTTTTTATTGACTCAGTAAATATATTTATTTCCTCAATGTTCATGTGATTTATTAAAATATTTTAATTTATTAGTACACATTAAAACATTTACACCTCTCCATGAGAGATGCTGCTGGTTACTTACCCAATATCCATTGCTTGCTCTCCTTTGCTAATATTTTGTTAGGTATAACATTGTGTTCAGTTAGAAATGCTTAATCTCCCAGCCTCCTTTGCAATTAGGATTAGCTGTGCAAAATACTTCTGGTTAATGAAAAGTCAATAGGGAGACCTCTCTTCTTAAATCAAAAGATACAACCTCATACAAATAAAGCCTCCGCTTTCTCCCTTTTCCATGCTTGGATGGCAGATGCAATGCCTGAGAGTGTACAGCAACCTTGTGATGACAGTGAGGGTGAGAGCCACAGAGCAAGAATAGCAAAATAGGAAGTTACAGGAAGTCCTGGTGCTTTCTTTTTCCAGTTTTATTAAGATATATTTGACATACAGTACTATATGAGTTTAAGGTGTACAAAATAATGACAATATCAAAAATGATTACCACAATAAGTTTAGTTAATATTCTTCATCTCATATAGACTTTAAAAAAGGAAAAAACAAATTTACCTTGTGATGAGAACTTTCCGCTTAGCAACTTTTAATATGTGATACAGCAGTGTAATAGTCTTCATGTTGTTCTTCACAATCCCAGCACTTACTTATCTCTACAAGATGTTTGTACCTGTTGATTACTTTCATCCAATTCCCATACCTCCATCCCCCACAATCTGTTCTCCTTTTAAATAAGTCATTATACAATGTTTGTCTTTTCTATGTGACTTACTTCCCTTAGCACGATATCCTCAGAGTCCATGTGTGTTGTTACAAATGGTGGGATTTCCATTTTATGGCAGTATAGTATTCCATTGTGTACTGTATATATCAAGAAGTTCTGAGATTCTGGTGCTTGATTGTAGTGTTGAGCTGCCATCTAGTTCTATACTCCTGGAGTCATTGTTCCATAAAGAAAAGATAATTGTTACTTATCTAAGCCATTATAGTAGACATAGCTATTTGCATCAAATACTTTTCTGATAATACACTCTCTGCCTGAAGCTCAGAACTTCTGTGAGGTACATACAATATGCCACATATTGCTATAAGCATTTTACGTTGATCAAAGTCTTTACACTGTCCTATGAAGAAAGTGCTACTATATCCTCTTTGTGAAAGAGATAGCGAATAGTTCACAGTGATAAAATTTAAATGCAGGAATTGTGACTTTAAATCCCAACCTCTTAACAATGTTCTGTATCAAGCTATCAGCACAGTACCCAGTCTACAATAAGTGCTTAAAAAATGAGGCTGTTGCAGATGTTGTAGGTGATCATTATTATTGATGTATACTAACATACATTTATATCTTCTGGTTTTCCTGTTAGTCTTTTTGTTTGGTTATTGGGTATTTTAGAAAAATTGTTTTTGAAATACGTTTACCAATTCAACTTTTTCTATTTTATAATTCACTATTTTTTCCTCCATATTTTCAGTTCCTGTGATGCCCTTTAACTTGTTTTGTGTATTTATCTGGTTTTAAATGGATTTATACATCGATTTTATATATATAATGAAGCTAGTAACAGCAATGCATTTTCTTCTAAACATATGGTTTGGATAGCAGTGTTAATATACTAAATTCTCATTTTTTTCTTTTTGACTTAGTACATAAGTAGGAGAATTAAAATAAAGCTGATTTTTAAATAATTGAGTTGTGTTTCATGGAATTAAATCTTTGTTACTAATTTTCTTTTTGTTATGATAAAATTTTTATTATTTGGATAATTTTAAAATATTTCTTTCTGGCTTTATCAATTTTTATGAATATCCTAATGGCATAAAAAGACATATATTTACTTTTGTTGGCTACAGAGTTCACTTTTTAAAGTATCTATTTAACTATTTATTTAAGTATCTATTAAATTAAACTTAATAATATTCTCATGATCCTTTATATATTTACTATATATTTATATTTCCACATAGACTTGGAAAAGTACTTAAAATCTCTGACTAAAAATGTTCCCATTGTTCCTTCTTTGTATTTTAATAGTTTTACCTTTTATATTTTGATAATTGTTCAGCACATAAAATTATTGTTATTTTTATCATCATTGTGACTTGTTTGCAACTTGTTTAGCAACATAAAGGGTTTCTCTTTATTCCATGACATTATTTCAGTCTTTGTCTGATTTTAATGTTTCAAGCCCTAATTTCTATTTTTGTTTTGTTTCTTTTCATTTTCCTGATTCAATTTGAGTCTTTGTGTGTTTTTAATACATTAATTTTTGTTGTGGTGAGTATTATATTTTGTCCTACTTTTGTCTTCTTGTTCTGTTTTCCACTTTTATGCTTCTTTTGGCTCTGTATATGCTATTTTATTTTTTAAATACAAAGAACTTGTCTGCTTTTTGTCTGCTATTTATTTTAATATATTTTTTCTAATTTTTAATTCAGCTAGATATTCTTAAGATTTTCCAAAACATTTTAGTTTATGTTTAGCTAAATGTCAGAGTGACAAGTGATCAAAAAATTTTTTGTGGAAAAAATCTTCTCCCCACCTGTTGAAGTCTTTATAAATATTATCTTAGATTATAGGTCCAGGTTTTCATTATAACAATATTACTTTTGTTATTTACATCTTAGGAATAAATATTTTACTCCCTATACTATTTTACTTTTTTTACAATCTTGCACTGTCTTAAATAGCTTTAAGTAGAATGATTGTGTTTTTATACCAGTATTACCCACAGATCTCTTAAATATTATCACTTTCAGTTGGCAAGAAGACGTATGCCAAGTCATAGACTACCTTGAAACTTGAAATATGGTATACCTCTATAAAACATTATAGTTCACAATTTTCCCCCTCAATATTTGTCAGAGTTTCTCCTGACTTTGGAAACTGCAGCATAGAAATATGAGTCAGATTGTCCTGAGCTATTTTTTTAGAATATTTATTTTGATTAAGTTATAATTTATATACAAATTCACCATTTAAATTGCACAATTAGGTATTTATCATTTTTTAAATTAATATATTTTATTGATTATGCTATTACAGTTGTCCCATTTCTCCCCTTCATTCCTCTCCACCCTGCACACCCTCTCCCATCCACATTTTCCTCCTTTAGTTCATGTCCATGTGTCATAAGTTCTTTAGCTTCTACATTTCCCCTACTATTCTTGCCCTCCCCCTGTCTATTTTCTACCTACCATCCATGCTACTTATTCTTCGTACCTTTCCCCCCTCTCTCCTCCTCCCACTCCCCTGTTGCTAACCCTCCATGTGATCTCCATTTCTGTGGTTCTGTTCCTGTTCTAGTTGTTTGTTTAGTTTGTTTTTGTTTTAGGTGTGTTTGTTAATAATTGTGAGTTTGCTGTCATTTTACTATACATGTTTTTTATCTTCCTTTTCTTAGATAAGTCCCTTTAACATTTCATAAAATGAGGGCTTGGTGATGATGAATTCCCCTAACTTGACCTTATCTGAGAAGCACTTTATCTGCCCTTCCATTCTAAAGGAAAGCTTTGCTGGATAGAGCAATCTGGGATGTAGGTCCTTGCCTTTTATGACTTGGAATACTTCTTTCCAGCCCCTTCTTGCCTG
>JAPYXV010003695.1:0-12021 GCA_028533065.1 Trachops cirrhosus
TAAGAAAAAGAAGATAAAAAACATGTATAGTAAAATGACAGCAAAATCACAATTATTAACAACCACACCTAAAACAAAAACAAAAACAAACTAAGCAAACAACTAGAACAGGAACAGAACCACAGAATTGGAGATCACATGGAGGATTACCAACAGGGGAGTAGGAGGGGAAGAGAGCGGAAAAATGTACAGAGAATAAGTAGCACAGATGGTAGGCAGAAAATAGACAGGGGGAGGATAAGGATAGTATAGGAAATATAGAAGCCAAAAAACTTATATGTATGACCCATGGACATGAACCAAAGGGGTGGAATGTGAGTGGGAGGGGATGTGCAGGGCAGAGGGGAGTGAAGGGGGGAAATGGGCCAACTGTAATAGCATAATCAATGAAATATATTTAGAAAAAGACACAAGAATCAAGAATAAAAAATATGTTAAAGTGATTTTCTTTGTCCAGTGTCAACATATCTGGTAGAGTTACTGATGGTGCCCCCGCGATGGCAGGTAAAAAAGAGGGACTTGTAAAATTAATAGAAGACGATGCAACTGCCGCCCAAAACTCACGTTTGATGAAGTATCATTGCACAATACATCAAGAAAATTTAACATAGCATAAAAGCTTTAAAAATGGATGCCATGCAAATCATCAAGACTGTGAATTTCATAAGAACCAAGGGATTGAATCATTGCCAATTGCAGGAATTCCTGAAAAATATTGATTCTGACTATGGTGACATTGTTTACTTTTCAGAAGACAGATAAGTCAAAGCCAAATGTTGGGAAGATTCTATGATTTGCAACATGTTATCAAGCTGTTTATGGTATCAAAAAACAAATTTGTGCTGAAACTTGATGAGAAAAACTGGCTTACAGATTTAGCATTTTTAGTGGATTTAACTGCTCATTTAAATGAGTTAAACATGTGTCTTCAAGGTGAAAACCAACTTATCAATACCATGTTTCAAACCGTAACAGTGATCCAAATGAAACTGAAATTATGGCAAGCTCAAATTAAGGCAAACAATTTTGTGCATTTTGACACGTTGGCTAAACACAGTCCTCTAAACCGTGAAAAATATGCAGCCTTGCTTTTTGATTTGATACAAGAATTTGAAAATAGATTTCAAGATTTCCAGGAAAATAATCAATATTTTGCTATATTTGTGACTCCATTTTCAGTCCACATAAATGTGTTACCTGCCAATTTTCAAATGGAATGCATTGAGCTGCAATCTGATATTCGACTTAAAGAAAAATCTGATTGTGTCACTTTACTGACTTTAATAAGTCCTATCTTCCCAGAAACAAATATCCCTTGCCTCACAATCACATCTAATTCATGTCACTGGTATTGGGCAGCACCTACAATTGCGAACAACTATTTTCAAGAGTAAAACACATTAAGAGTAAAATTAGAACCAAAATATCTGATAAGCACCTTGAGAACTCATTGAGAATCACAACTACTTCTACCAATTCAGATACTGATGCACTAGTTTCTCAAATACAATGTCAAACATCCACTAGTTTTATGTTGTCCTCTTTTCTTTTCATTTATAATAAAAATATTTTTAAAAAATTAATGACATTTTATTACTTAGATATGTACATTAGTGATCACAACTTGGGAACAGCTCAACAATTTTAAAAGATTATCAAAAGGACCGCATAATTAGGGTTATTATGTGAAGATATTTTGCTTGTCTGTGGTAGTGGATATCACAAAAATTATGCGTAGACCTTTTTTTGTTCATCGGTCTTCATTAGTGTTTGTGTATTCAATGTGTGGTCCAAGACAACTCTTCCCATGTGGCCCACAGACACCGAAAGGTTGGATACCTCTATGTAGAACATTTTTTTGTGTGTGCTTTTTGGCTATTAGTCTATGCGCTTTGCAGAAATGTCTGTTCAGTTCCCTTGCCTGTTTTTAGATTGGGTTTTTGTCTTTCAGTTTTTAAGTTTTAAGAGTTCTTTAAATATTTTGGATACAAGTCATTCTTTCATCTTTAATCTATAAACTGAGGGATTGTTTCTTCTAGCTAACAGTAGGCTGCTTTGAAACTAGGGAATATTCTAATGTGAAAATTGTTGGTTTGGAATTCTGAATGAGTTATATGTTTAGGGCATGCTATGCAATTTTTTTCCTGGATAAATCTGATATTTTTTCATTAACTATTTTACATTATCTTTGGAGTACAAATCTATAGGATAACATGGCTGTTCTTCCAAATTAGTTCCAATTCAAAGGTTAAAACAGCCTCCCCTTAGATATTCCGTCCTATAATACATTAGCATCCTATCTTTATCAACACCCTCTCACCATTAGCAAGATGAAAACATTATCTTTTATTATCTAATTATTGTGATTGTAAGTTTTCTTCTCGGCAATAATTTTTCTCTTGTTAGTATGCTTTAATTTTAAAGTATTACTTTCCACTATGGAGCACTAACTATATTCCAGGCACAGAAACAGGTGCTGCAGAGACATCATCTCACTTCATTTTACCACCCTGTAAGGTCAAATCTTTTTGCTGATGAGTAATCTGAGGCTCAGAACTTTACTGACTGAAGTTTAACCTTCACAGCACTGAAACACTATATGACAGGTTTTTTTACCATTTTGTGCTTTAAAAATCACATGAAAAATGCAACTTCATGCAGTCAGCTGGTGGAAGTCAGGAAAACTCAATTCCCAGGACTACAGCTCACCAACTAGTGAGCTCTGCAGACCTCCCTGAGCCTAAATTTCATCTTCGCGAAAACACAAGGAAGAACATAACCTAAATAATTTCTCACATCACTTCCAATTCCTAACTCCACAATCCCAACTCCCATGTGAATAATTACTTCATATAGCACAGTCTCTGCTGGATGGCAGGATAGCATAAGTAGGGTTATGAACCCAAGTATTTACCAATGGGATTCCCATCCTAGCTAACCCTAGAGGGAATTCCTATTAAGAAAAGTTAATCAGTGCTTAAAATAAATTTTACCTCACTAATTACATCCTACAACCCTTTCTTTAAGGGTGGGGGAAGGGGAGATCCCAATTTAATAAACTGGGAAGCACTCATTATCACAGAGATTAGAAACTGCGTCATCTCTGTCAGGCTACTCTGGTTCTGAGTTACTCAATTGCTTACTTTTGGGTCACTTACTGAGCCAAGATTTACCTGTAAAAAAGAAAGAACAGAATCTCTGGATGGGCAATTGGGGGTGAGAGAAAAACTTACATTTCAGGTTATACCCTTTTGAACTCTGATTTATTATTTTACCTTGTGCATATATTATTTCAAAACAGAACAAAAATGAAAGGAGGCTGTGGATCAGTTGGTTATCCAAAAGGATGAGACACACTGGTTTATTTGGCTCAGACATGAGGAAATCCAGAAATAATTAAAAATAACACCTGATTTTTTAATGTGTGAGAGAGCTCTTTTAGACAGGAGTTAAGAGGTTTAATACAGACCTTCCAACTTGGTACGTGGGGATGGCTGTAGTTCCAAATCTTTGCATTCCATAGTAGTTAATAAATCCAATCTCCTTGAGAGAGTTCATGGCTTGTTGTACTTGGTCATCAGTTCCTGTTATATTTCTGTAAGGGCCCAAATTATCCAGAGAAAACAATTTATAGTCAAACACCTTCAGGGATGCACATCATAAATGATATGGCTTGGTTTCCATGCCTTCCCTTTGTTTCTTGCAGCTTTCTCTCTACCTCCTGAGGATTTTGGTATTTTTTTCTTAAACTGTGGTAAAACATACATAACACTGAACTGACCATTTTAGCCATTTTAAGTATGCAATATAGTGACATTAAATACATTCAGTCTTGTGTAACCTTCAACAACATCCACTTCCAGAGCTTTTTCATTTTCCCAAACTGAAACTCCACACCCATTGAACAGTAACTCTCCATCCTTCTCTCCACTCCATTGCAGCTAACATTTCTTCTACTTTCTGCATCTCTAACTTGCCTATTATAAGTACTGCACATAAATGGAATGATGGGCTCTTTTGTCTTTTACACAGTGTTTAAAGAGATGGCGTCTTTCAAAAGGTCAGGCGCTGAATTTTTAGAGGGTTGGGGGTGTCGGTAAAAACACTCCAGCAGTATTTGCTCTCCCGGCCCTATGAGGCCTCACTCTGCCTCACCTTGCTGCCAAGCCTGCTACTACCAGCTCACATGGATTAGCAACTGTTCCATACAGACTCCTGGTGACCCACCAAGACACTCTCTGGTCTGCATCCAACCAACAACTCTTTACCTGAGAACGACAGTGAAGTGATTCCCTTGGAGCTCTCCCAATTTCAGAGGGTGTTTCTGATAGCTGAAATTCCCTAGCTTAAAGTTCATCAAGCACTTGTTCAAGTGGGCAAGTCTTTGTGCAGTTATTCTAAAAAAATAGTAAAGAGCAGAGAGAGGGTAGTTCAGTATTGCCTGACTGAAACAGTCTTGGTCAACTTACATAGAAAACAGTAGTTTGAAACAAAGCTACACACCAAACTATGATGGCAGGAAAGAAAGGCACTGCAGCTTGCGGGATAGGAGAACTTTTCATTTCTCTCTGGATTATTTCTTCAGCAAAATACCTGTCTCTACTGGAAGCATGTAACTTGGGCCATGTTTGTATTCTTAAAGCTGCATATTATTCATATACATGAGCAATGGGGCAATACCTGAGGAATTTTCTATTTTTATGTGGAGAAAGGTATGAGAAAGGGGATAGGAGCAGAGAGTAATCCCACACAACTATCAAGACTGTTACTTAAGCATCTGAAAAAGAATCAGTAACGTATATTTTTAAAACTTTTATTTATTTATTTTTAGAGAGAGAGGAAGGGAGGGAGAAAAACATGAATGTATGAGATTGTCCATCTCTTGCATACACCCTAACTGTTGGGGACCTGGCCCGTAACGCAGGCATGTGCCTTGACCAGGAATTGAACCAGCTTTTGTTTTGCAGGCTGATGCTCAATCCACTGAGCCACACCAGCCAGGGCATACATATATATGTATGTGTGTGTGTATATATATATTCAGAATCCTACCACAAATCTGTACCTTGCTGCTATCAGTTAAAGAGTATTATAAACTTCTGGTCAAGATGGCATCATAGGTAAACACAGTACTCACCTTCGCCCACAACCACATCAAAATCACAACTAAACTATAGAATATCACTTAGCCTGAAGTCTGGCTGAATAGTAGTCCTACACCTTGTAAATTAAAGAAGTAGCCACAATGAAACTGGCAGGAGAAGCAGAGATGCAGAAAAGACTGGTCTCACACCAACATGTGGTAGATAAAAATCAGGAGGGTTATCTCAGCTGTAGAGGTCCTCCCTGAGGAGTGAGGGGTCCAAGTCCCATACCAGGGCCCCCAGACCAGGGTTCCAGTGCCAGGAAGAGAAGTCTCCATAACTTCTGACTGTAAAAGCCAGTGGGCATTGAAGTTAAAGTAGATATAGGGCTCCTAGAGTCCCAGGCAGTTCCTTTTAAAGGGTCTGTGCACAGACTCACACTCTCTGAGATCCACTGTTGGGGCAGCATCTTGAAAGGCACCACAAACACACAGGGAGAAACTGAATTGTCTGGCATCAGGGCAAGAGCTGGAGGGTCAGAGACCACTTTTCCTTTGATGAGCCCTCTCCCCGCAGAGCTAGCAGGTAGGCACCACATCCAAGTCTCCATCAGTCTGGTTCATACTGTTTGCCCTGCCCTGGTGATTACTGAAAGGCCCTGTACCAATTTTCAGACCCACCCAAGCTGTTCACACAGGTTTTTCCATACAAATGGCTTGTCTTGGCTCATACTTCAGATTTTCCTAAAATCTCTCAAACAAGCAGCACCTGGCCTCAGAGGGTCCCATACCTCTCACTAAGTGGTCCCAGGCCTGGCAGTTGTAACAACCATCTTTGTCCACACACCTCCAGCCCAGCACCAGCAGCGGACACTGGTGATGACTTTGTAGGTCTTGTCTGGTGGCCCCAGGCAGAACACAGGTGGTGACTGATCTTGGCCTGAATCTCCTGTGAGGTACCAGATCTAGCAAACCAGTGGACAGCCTCAGACCATGTCAAAGTATTACCACCCAAACACCTCCACAAGTGACACACTGAGGAGTTGAATTCAGCATACACCAGAGTCCCACTAAAGTAAATTCTACTCTGTGGGTTGACACCCTGCAGAGCTGATCCTTCACAGCCAGTCAAAGGTCAGTAGTCAAAGCAAGTTGTTGCAACTGATTGGCCTAGGGGCCTTCCCAGTGATGTGCCAACACAATCAAGGTAGAACTTCAACAGGAAGGTGTCCACAGCCCACACACTGGACACAACTTGGGTACCCAGCTTGGCTAATAGGGGAGATTATGTCACTGGACCCTAGAGGATACCTACTACAATAGCCTACTCTGCCAAGCCTGGAGACATAGCAGCTCTACCTAATGCAGAGAAACAAACATAGACAGGCTGCCAAGAGGAGGAGACAAAGAAATGAAAGAATAGAACAAAACTCTAGAAAAATAACTAAACAAAATGGAGACAAGCAATCCACTAGACGCAGAATACAAAACATTGGTTATTAGGATGTTCAATGAACTGAGAATCTCAACAGCATAAAAAAGGGCCAGTCAGAAATGAAGGATACACTAACTGAAACAAAGAATAATTTATAGGGAACCAACAGTAGAGTAGATGAAGCCAAGAAACAAATCATCAATTTGGAATATAAGGAAGCAAAAAACATCCATCAGAACAGCAAAAAAAAAAAAAAAAAAAAAGAGTGTAAGGAGCTTCTGGGACAATTTCAAAGTGTACCAACATTTGTATCATGGAGGTGCCAAAAAGAGGAGAGAGACAGCAATAAACTGAAAACCTATTTGAAAAAATAATGACAGAAAACTTCCCTAATTTGGTGAGGGAAATAGACATACAAGTCCAGGAAGCAGAGAGAGTCTCAAACAAGATGGACCCAAAGAAGCCCACACCAAGACACATCATAAAGAAAATGCCAAGGATTAAAGACAAAAAGAGAATCTTAAAAGTTGCAAGAGAAAAGCAGTTAGTTACCTACAAGGGAGCTCCCGTAAGACTGTCGGCTCAGTTGATTTCTCAACAGAAACTTTGCGGGCCAGGAGGTACTGGCAAGAAATCTTCAATATTCAAAGTGATGAAAAGAAAGGACCTATAACCAAGATTACTCTATCCAACAGAGCTATCATTTAGAATCGAAGGAGAGGTAAAGAGCTTTCCAGACAAGAAAAAGCTAAAAGAGTTCATCACCACCAAACCAGTATTACATGAAATGTTAAAGGGTCTTCTTTAAAAAATTTTTTTTAAAAAGATAAAAATATAAACAATAGAATGGCAATAAATACATATGTATCAACAATTGAATCTAAAAAAATAAATAGACATACACTCACAGATACAGAGGACATTTTGACAGCTGCCAATGGAAGGGGGCTTGGGGCAATGGGTGAAAAAAATGAAGAGATTAAGAATTACAAATTGGTTGTTACAGAATAGTCATGGGGATGCAAAGTACAGCACAGGGAGTATAGTCAATAATATTGTAATAACTATGTGTGGTGTCAGATGGGTGTGATATATCAGGATGATCACTTAGTTACGTAATGTCTAATCACTGGGACGTACACATGAAATTAATATAATAATGCATGTGAAGTGTAACTGAAACTAAAAATACCAGATAAAAGAAGTTGATTAAGAAAAAAAGTAAAAGTTATTCTACAGGGCATTTGAGATATTGCTCCTTTGCATATATTTGGTTCATATAAACTCATATACAAATTCTCAGAAAAAAAAAATCTGGCCAGTGTGGCTGAGTTAGGTGGGCATCATCCCGCAAAACAAATGGTCACCAATTTCATTCCTGGAGTGGCACATGCCTGTGTTATGGGTTTGGTCCCCAGTCAGTTGGGGCATGTGTGAGAAGCAACCAATCAATGTTTCCCTCTCTTTCTCCCTCCCTTCCTCTCTAAAAATAAATAAATAAAAATCTGTTTAAAAATTAAAATATATACATAAATGGTATTATAAAATTTTCATGAAAAACTCTTTAATTTCTCTAGTAGTGATATGAAGCCTGTCCAGAAAGTATCCAGCCACACGCTATGAAAAATACATTTACTGAGGAAGACAGACAACACAAGAAACATTGTACATAGGACAATGATACCTCAGTCCCCTTCAAAGTTATGCCCTTCTTGAGGAAATTTGATTCATTGGCAGCAGTTTGAATCAAGTCATTAGCAACTGTAGCATGTGGTTCCTTTTGCTCTGGTAGTAGAAGTCCCAGAACAAATTTTACCACAACACGTTTCAGGCCAATATCCTGTGTCAAAATCTCAAACACAGTAGTTTTTCGAATCCCAAGATTAGCTTCTAGTTCTTGCACTGTGAGTCACTGATCTTTGTTGATTGCAGCCCACACATGTTCAACATTCTCAGGTGTTTTGCTTGTTGCAGGCCTTACACAATTTGGATCACTTTCAACAGATTTTCAAAACCATCTTTGAAGCATTTATGCCACACTTTTAATTGCACTGCACTCACTACATCATCCCTGAAAGCCTTCTGAATCATCTGAATAGTTTCCGTGGAGGAATGTTCAAGCTTAACACAAAATGTGATGCAGATTTGTTGCTCTACTCAGTCATTTTGAATGCAACAGCCATACAGTACACATGCTCACCCAGTGGCATCCACCACCCCCACTGACTAGTACAGTGAAGTCCTCATTGTTTATGCATGTGCATTCCAGTCCCCTCTCCTTGGCTGTCAGATTACACGAATGTTGCACAAACTGTTCTTGTTATACCAGCAATGGCTGGACTTTTCCGGATAGACCTCATCATATGTAGAAATGAATATAGTACTAAAAAGCCTTTGTCCTATCTCTATTCCCTAACACCTCTCCCCACTAGCAGCCAACATTAAGTTTTTGTATATCCTTCCAGAAACACTTGACATATATATGTAAGCATATGTGTACTGACTATACCCTTTTTAGACGCTTTGGTAAGCTTTTAACATATGTCATAAATCATAAATATTCTGCTTGATGAATTTTCATAAAGTGAACATAACTATGTACTTCACATCAGATCTTCCCTTTAAAAAACATTTTGTTACAGTATAAATTGTTTATTGTCTTGCTTTTTTCAATTGAAATGTGTATTCGAGATCTGCCTTGTCCATACAGTACTTCTGAAGCTGCCCCTTTCTTTGTGCAGCTGCACAGGATGGCTATCTGACTGTTTATCCTACCAGTCCCTCTGAAGGACATTTAAATTGTTAGCAACCTTTTATTTTACAAAAAAATCCATAGTAAGTATCCTACTACATACCTCTTTGTGCAACTACATTAGTATACATTTGGGTAAATCCCTAGAAGTAGAAAGTGTGGATTCAAAAATTCAACCCCTATTACCTTCTAAAAAGGTCACACCAATTTACAGTCACACCATTAATGTGTAACTACCTCATCCCTGTGTCTTCTCACACAGAATATTAACATTTTTGTGCTCTGCCAGTCTGATAAGTGAAATATTTGTTTCAGTTTTTATTTGTATGCTCCTTATTGTGAGGTAAAACATTTCTTCATATGTTTAATTGCCTATTCATCCTGTTACCTAGTTTTTTATTTGATTGTTAATATTTTTCTCACTATTTTCACATACTAAGAAATTCTACCCTTTACCATCTAGTTGTAAATATTAACTCCCCCACCTTTTGGAAATTTACTTTATAATATTTTACAGGTTAGAAAATTTCCTCCAACTTCGTGTTAAAAAATCTCAAAACTGAATCTACCTTTCACCTAGATTTACCAATTGTTAACATTTTCCCAGATTAACTTTAACCTCTTCCATGAACAACCACACTTTACAAATACACACCTACATATATACACAAATGTAAAATCTGCGTATTTTACTAAACCATTTGAAAGTCAGTTACAGGCTGCAGGACGCCTTACCTCTCAGTGCCTCCAGTGTGTGTCTCCTCAGAGCAGAGTCTCCTGCTGAACCGCAGTGGTGACTCTCAAAGTCAAAGGTGATTCCACACTACTAATACGCAGTTCAATCCAAACTCACCCAATTATCACCATTCAGGTTTTTTTTTTAAAGCTCCTGAAATCAAGGATCTAATCAAGAGCCACATACTGTAGCTGTGATGTCTATACAGTCTGGATCTGCCTGACCTTTTGTTTCATGTTGCTATCTGACTTGTAGAATCCAGGCCAGCTGTTTTACACAAAGCCTTTCCATCTGGATTTGTCGGGATGTTTCCTCATATTGAACTCAAGTAAATATTTTGGTAGGAATATTACTTTGGGAGAAACTGTGGCCTTTTCAGTGTACCATAGCCAAAGGCAATGATTCAGGCTGCCCATCACTGATGGCAAAAAATCACTGGGTTAGGATGGTATTTGCTAGGTTTTTCCACTGTGACTGTACTTCTCCCTTTGTTTTTAATTAGTAATCTGTGGGTTGATATTTTTAAAATGTGCGACTATCCTGTTCTTCCAGTCTTTTTCATTCAGCTGT
Source organism: Trachops cirrhosus (assembly GCA_028533065.1). Taxonomy (NCBI): domain Eukaryota; kingdom Metazoa; phylum Chordata; class Mammalia; order Chiroptera; family Phyllostomidae; genus Trachops; species Trachops cirrhosus. The sequence goes on from JAPYXV010003695.1 coordinate 10,577, forward strand.
TCAGCTACCCAAGAATAAATGCCACCTGTGTGTAAACAAGTGTTTTTCTATACCTACCATTCTCTAGTTGGCCTTCTTCTGTAAATAAGGACTATATAGTAAAATTTCAGTTAAATTCAGGAATCCTTTTAAAATAGCCCTGGGATTTAAATAATACTTAGAAAGGGTATCCTAAATCCTAATCCCTAGTCAGAGATCATTTAAAAAAAATTATCCCAAGAATATACAGAGTATTTTTAAAGTTGTTTATAGTAAAAGAGGGTACTTTCAGTTTTGTTTCTTTTTGGCTTACAGAAATGATGCACTTTCTAGCACGTCTCCTTCAGCGCAGTGTTGGCCTGCATGCATTCACTAAGACACTAATCTTCACTGCTGGTCTCTCACAAGTTTCCACTGGCCGCAGCGACACATAAAGGAACTCTGAGCACTGCTGTGCCAGGGGCTCTGGCCAGGACTTTCTGTTTCTCTCTTCCCAGTCAACTTCTGATGCCAAAGTGGCTCACTTACTGTAGACAGGAGTGGGAGTGGGTCATGTTGACTCGGGGAGATTTCCTATGCTCGCCCTGTTTTAAATTATGGAGTCTCCTTATTCTAAGCAAGAAGGGGGTTAAGGGAGGAAGAGGCAAAGTGTTTTTCACACGTAAACCAGCAACGGTGTCAACTACTGTTCAGGAGCTTTGGCTCTGCATTTTGAATTAACAGTATCACACATATCTTTTTGGTTTTTGTTCTTTTTTAAAGGTAGATTGTGGGAGTCCAAGATGGCGGCGTGGTAGGACGCAGCAGATTCTACTCTCCCACAACCAGGAAAAAAAATCCTAGTCATTTTAGGTAGGAACAGAGCAAAGAGCCAACATTATCACGTCATAAATGAAAATAGGAGATCGCAAATTGTAGCGGACATTGAAAAACCCGAAGAGAGAGTGTGGTTTGGTGAAAGTCTTGGAAACCACAGCGTTGAAAAAGGAAAAGCCCAGGCACTCCCCGGGACCGGTGCGGCCCAGGCCCTGGAGGTAGGAGAAGTGGGCGCCCCTCGGGACCCAGAGAGTGCGCACCTGTGGACCCGGAAAAGGCCAGGCGCTCCGTGGGACATCAGAACACACGGCAGTGAATTCCCAAGGACGCACATAGCTGTACCCAGACCCCCCAACACACGGATCCCTTCTGGGAGGCACCAGACGGGCTTGGGGGAGAGCGCATGCCTACACTGCGAACAATGCGCCGGAGGCTGACTGGGTCCTGAACCGGAACAGAGAAAAACTGTCTCCAGTCACCGCTCAGTGTGCTGAAGCCAGCTAGCAGACCAGTTTGGACAGTCTGAAACCAACAATGGTGTTTTTTGTTTTGTTTTATTTTGTTTGTTTTTTGTGTGTTTGTTTTGTTTTGCTTTTAATTATCTTAAAGTAACCTTTCATCTTTTAATTCCTATTATTTTTTGATCTATC